>SNQJ01S0108018.1:51663-62746 GCA_010110895.2 Picea sitchensis
CAAATTCACTTTCCTTCATCTCATTATTCCACAATTAAGCATGGGTTCTCTTACTCCACAAAGCGTCTTCCCGTGAGGGCTTTCACCATAAGAGGACCACTTTGGAGTTCATCCATATTTGCTTCTTATCAACCATGAAAAAACAATAATGAGTCATATTTACATAAAACACTATTGGGTCCATTACCCAAACCTTTGTGCTATGGGTCTTTCTTCAAGGGTTGACATCAATGACAACCAACCTTAATCAACACAGGGTGTATCCTCATCGATCAAAATGGTAAACGCTATTTTTTGTCTTGTAGAATAGAATTCGAGTGCACCAACAACACTGCCGAGTATGAAGCCCTGGTACAAGGGTTAAAGAAATCCATATACCTAGATTTCAAGGAATTAAAGGTGTTCAGAGACTCGTAAATCATTATTAGACAAGTGAGAAACACTATACACTGCAACTCCCCTCATCTCAAGAACTACCAGCATGAGGTGCATAGGATGATAGAACGCTTTGAAGCTTTCAATATCACTGCGATCTCCAGAGAGAAGAACATCCTTGCTTACTCCTTAGCCATCGCTACCTCAAGACTCTCACCTTTAGAAGATTACGTAGCCTCTATATTCACTGTAGAACTGTTCTACAAGCCATCAGTACCTAATAATATCTCTAATTGGAAAGTATTTGAGAGGGATGAACAGATCATAAGCTTCTTGACTAATCAAGACAACTTCAAAGACCTCACTATTGACGATGGAGTTCCAAGAGAAACTAATGGAAACCAGTCCTCGGGAGGGTCAACACACGGATAAACCAAAGGCTCACACAATTCCAAAAGGGATAGCAAATATAGAGAATTTGTTTGATCTAAAGGAACGATTCAAAGGACCTAAAAATGCAAAGATTGGTAGCTCCTGCCCCCTCCACGAAACTGTAAATCTTGGAGCCCCAGACAACCCAAAGTATGTAAATCTCAGCAAAATGATATCTAAAAAGGAGAGGAAATCCTACCTCAAATTATTCAAACAACACCAGGATGTGTTTGCCTGGTCCTATAAATATTTGAAAACGTATGATACCCACATCATTCAACACACCATCCCGTTGAAACCCGAAGTCAAACCTTTTCCACAAAAAATCCGAAAGTACCACCCATCCTTGGAACCCCTAATGTGTCAAGAGTTAAGGAAGCTTTTAGATGTGAAGATAATTTTCCAAGTGAGACATTCCGCCTAGGTAGTGAACCTTGTTGCAGTAAGGAAAAAGTCAAGAGGAATCTGATTATGCATAGACTTTCAAAATATCAACAGAGCTTTAGAAAAGGACAATTATCCCATCCTGCCGATGGAGCAACTCCTACAAACCGTGTCAGGCTCGAAAATTTTCTCTCTCCTAGACAGTTTCTTAGGATACAACCAAGTGTTAGTCTCAGAGGAAGACCGATTAGAAACCACCTTCCAGACCAAATGGGGAACCTTCGCTTATAAACGCATGCCTTTTTGGCTTTATTAATGCAGGAGCGACCTTTCAAAGGGAAATGGATGTGGCGTTTCGGGGATTTATAGGTAATTTTGTGGTAGTGTATTTAGATGACGTAACGGTGTATTCGAAGAATAGAGAAGAACACATCCAACACTTAACTTAGATTTTTGAAAGATGCCGAAAATACGGTATATCACTCAATCCTAAGAAAACTATATTCAGTGTTGAAGAAGGTAAGTTGTTAGGTCATGTTATATCTCAAGCGGGAATTCACATAGACCCCAAAAGGATTAAAGCCATAACTCAACTCCCTCTACCCCATAACAAGAAGGCTATGCAGTCCTTTTTCGAGAAAATCAATTTTGTAAGGAAATTCACCCCCGACTTCGCCAAAATCATCAAACCCTTACAAAAAATGATTCGCAAATATGCCGAGTTTATGTGGGATGATGAACGAAAAAATTCTTTCAACAATATCAAATCTACCATATCTCGAGCCCCGGTATTGCGAAGTCCCAATTTCAATAGAGACTTTAACCTTTATACTTTCACCTCTGACCAATCACTAGATGCGGTTTTAACTCAAAAGGACGATGACAACAATGAAGCCCTGGTGTCATTCATGAGCACCAAACTTCAAGGAGCTGATCTCAATTACCCCTCCATAGACAAGCATGCCTACGCGGTCTATAAAGAAGTAAAGAATTTTAGGTCGTACATCCTCAAGAATCACACTAAAGTGATTGTGTCACACCCCGCAGTCCGATCCTTGTTTACTCAACAAGAAATGGGAGAAAGAAGAGGGAACTGGATGGCGGTAGTCCAGGAATTTAATCTAGATATAAAACCCACCAAGTTAGTAAAAGGACAAGGTTTGTGAAAACTCGCAGCTGCATCTCAAGATCAAACAAATCAAGACCCAGGGTGGGATAATGAAATAGCCCTATGGTGTGGTGAAGAAGCATACATTTCACCGAGACTGGAATCCTGGTACAAGGATTTGGCTCATCTATTACATCATGGGACTTGTCCCGAAAACCTCAATCCTAGAGAAAGGAGATCCCTCCGATTAAAATATGCACAATATTGCCTCATAAATTTGGTACTCTTACGGATCAACTATGACAGGATATTACTAATATGTATCGAACGTGAGGACACTGATAAAGTGTTGAAAGGACTCCACGATGGCCCTGATGGGGAACATTTTGCAGGAAACACCACCGCTCATAATGTTTTGAGAGCCAACTATTACTGGCCCATTTTGTTCAAAGATGCTCATGCTTACGCTAGGAATTGGAAGATTTGTCAAATAAGTGCTGGCAAGGATAGAAGGGAAGAAATCCCACTTAAGCCTGTAACCATCTCTAGACCATTTGAGCAGTGGGGGATGGATATCATAGGAGAAATTATGCCCAATTCTTCAAAATTGCACAAGTATATTCTTACTGCCACCGACTATTTCACAAAGTGGGCAGAGGCCATCCCTCTGACCCATGTAAACAAGAATATCAGGGTAGGTACTTATCATTTGCAAAATTTGAGAGGGGAACCTGACGCCCTCCCGGTAAACGACCAAGCCCTAAAGCAGTACTTCCAATAATAACANTATAGTTCCAGTTGGCATGATTAAAAGAAGGACCAGAGATATCTTTTTTATGGAACAACGATTATGCGTTCACCCAGTGAATCACCATTTACTGAGTGCTCAACACACCCTAAAAGTTCTATGACCACTTCCTTTTGGGTACCACCTTGTATTCTACCTTCGATTGTTTTCACCATGGTTTGAGCCTGATAACCTTCTTGTCTGATATGTTTCATATCCAAGTTTCTCTTGAGCATATTAAGAACCATCTTGAGAAACACCACAACTGATCAAGGAACCAACGACCCAGATTTCTCCTAGCTTACTTGAGAATTTCAGCATTGGTGAAAGATTGAGGTAGCGAAAATTGCATGTGAAGTCAAAGTAGCCAAGTGTCGACATTCTTCGGCATTAGCCGATAAGAGTATCTCTTTTCGAATATAGGCTCCAAAAATATTTCGCTGAAGGCTGATTCTTTCGGCTTCGACAGAAATGTGCAATTGTAAGCGTCGCTCATAGATAAAAGAAACACTATCGATCATCGAACTCCCGAAAAGAGTTCGGTATTGGCGAGAGGGAACTAATTAATTGCTCCATTGACTCTCGATATCGGCAGTTGTGACCTCTAATCTTTTCTAATAAAAAAAACTCTCGGTACAAGTGAAATTCCAAGCATGACTTTTATCCACTAGACGAATATCGTTTCGTGATTAAGTTTTTTTTTTTAAATAACCAAAATCGATAATCCCACGGAAGTAGTATTTGATATCAAAGTTTTACAAAGAAAAACATTAACAAAATTGCAACGTAATACCAATGATTCCACAAGATCTAACTTTTTACGCAAGAGATTTAAAAAAGAATACGTGTTTGATTCACAGCATGATACTTTTAAAACTTTTCTTATATACAATAAAAAAAAAACCTCCGCCAGGCTTGGTTACATACAAATAGATAACCCCTATGGCTTGGCTAACCTGCTCGGTCACCGTGAGATTACAAAAATTTACAAAGAAGAAATAAAAAGAGGTGTTAAGCCACACTTCCAGGAAAACAGGACGAGAACCCACTAACTACGTATCTCCTATGATTTGGTCCTCTCTTAGGTTGTCTTTCGTCTTTGGTGGTGTCTTATGATCCATTGTCATTGCCATCCACTGCGCCTCGCGTAACTCCACGATCATGTCTTGTGCTTCCCTAAGTTGTCTTTGCAGCCAAATAGTGCTCCCCGTGCGACCTTGCGGTGGCGGTATCCTCTAGGGTTTTTCTGCCAAATGATTTCACAGTTCCCTATTCTCTTGGTAAAGATTGACTATTGCAATTTGAGCCTTCTCTAATTGCTGAGCGGATTTTTTGATGGAAGCTCCCGACTCTTCGACCCTCCCCTTTCTTCTTCTGCCTCCTTTTCTAGTGGTCCCGACCAACTCTGAACGATCGGTAGGCATTACAGAATCCTCAAGGGTTGGATGTGCACTTAGTTCAACCTTGAGACGGTCCCCCTCTCCTTCCCAAGTTTTCTTCTTAGGGCTTCCTCTTCTCCGCGGTTTCGGTCCCGGAGAAGGTGCAGTCTCCAACTTATTTCTCCCATATGTATCTGTGACCACCCCAAGCTCGTGTGTAGACGCTGACGCTGCCTCTGGGCAGATAGTTGTACCTCTCAAAGCCCACAGGAATGAGTCCCAAGAGCACTGGGGATGAGACCTGGCACTCTGGCTGCCTTGTGGGCCTCGTCCTGTGTTTGAAGGAGATCCCATAATCGCAAAGCATAAGATACTCAAGGATTCCATAGATGGCAAAGGATTACTTAACTGGATGTCACCAAGATGAACCCACCAAACCAGTTCCCTAGGGAATATCAGCTTGGCATATAAGAAGGATTGCTTGCAAAAATCCTGGATTTATAGGGAAATCAATGAGCGACACTAGGCACGCTAGCATAATGCTCGTGCCTCGCAACATGATGTTTAAATTTTTTTGGCACGCCACAGCTAATCGACAGATGCGATCTAGAACATGAAAGCGTCGTCGATCAGGGTTGCAGGAAAGCATGCAGTACGATCCTTTCGATCCTTTTTTTAACTTCTGAACTTTCATTATTTATAAATGATGCTTGGCACGCTTGGTGGTATCAGTTCTGAAGGAATTTAACAACCTTCTTTGTACAATATCCGACCTGTCGGGAGCACATACATGCATAATTCATCCTTGACGCCCTTTTCCCAAAGGTCAAGTAATTACTGTGATAATTATACATTCATGTCTATCGTACTTGATTAGCCACACTACAACATGTTGAGGTGTTCATTTATACCAAAGAGAAGCGGTGGCTTTACAGGTCACTCGAAGGAAGTGTTTGGGATCATGTAAGTAGCAAGCTACACATGTACGTGTTGATCTATTGTTTATTTATGTCAGATCATGGGTTGCTTGATAGCTAAAACTACTTCTGTTTAATTGCAAGAAGAATCTTCCCAATCATCGACCAGAGTCTATCCTGTGATCCCGTTGAAGAACTGAAAGAATCATCGAAGCAACGAAGTATGAAGTATGTCAAGCTCCGGATTTCAGCATCCCGATATTAATCGACCTAAGCGGAATGATCAATCTGTACGCCGAACAATATGCGTCATGAGCCAAAGAATGTGCAAAGGTCACCAATTCAAAGCCCGAGCAAGTACAATAGTTCGTAGGACATCCAATCAAATCCAGAGCCATACTTCAGAATTTGAACTTCAACCTTGCAAAATATCGGGCGCACGCAATAGACAATAGGGGAATCTATGCAGCTCCAATGGAACAACACAGGTTTCCGTGGGCCAACACCTATGAATAACTCTTTATCAGATGGTTTGATTATGAAAGAGTCCACCCTTTTCAAGAAACAACTCGGGTGGACTGTTGAAATATTGTTCGACGATGACGCCACATGGCGGTTCTTGATTAGCTCAAATTGTATTTTACCGTTAATTACTGTTAAGAATTTATATTATAAATAGGAACATTGACCGATGGTAAAAGGTGTTGGACAACTGAGAGGGGGGGGGGGGTGAATCCGTTGTTACCATTTTTAAACAATTATGCTTCTTTTAAATTCTTTACAAGGCACTCAATGATGATCACAATAATGTAGGTAAATAATCAATGGGACATTCAACATTAGTCACATATATGAGATACATAGGGACAGATATTTCCCGATGAAACCCATAAAGGGTAAAAACCTCTTCTTATTTATATGATAAGTATTATTTAAATTCTTTACATTATCATACATATGAGCACCAAATCATTGTGAGGCTACAACCTCTGTTTTTGCAAGCTGCAACTTGTTGAGAGCACCAACTCTCTGTTTTCTCTAGCACCCACTAGAAGGAAGCACCAACTCCCTGGTTTCTCTAGAACCAACTAGAAGGAAGCCCCAACTCCCTGGTTTCTCTAGAACCAACTAGAAGGAAGCACCAACTCCCTAGTTTCTCTAGCACCAACTAGAAGGAAGCTACAACTCCCTTTGTTCAAGCACCCACTTGAACCTTTGAGGACACCAGTCCTCCCTAGCACCTCCCTACCACCCTGGTTTATGAATATGAATTACTGAAACTTGTTGCAGTGATATAGTTTTCAACAATAGCTTACCAGTCTCATCACTATTCTGCAAGATTTCTCTGCTTTGTCTTCCACACTATCTTCCTGCACGCATCCATTGCATTTTTTGTTCTGCTACCTTTTGTGCTCTGTGCGCCATTCCCATTCGATGCACCTTTTGTCTTCTCTCCATTTTAGATACTGCACTCCACCTCCTTATTCACACATGCATCACTCCCAATAGGAACTCCAACGTCTCTTCTTTTCTCCACATTCTTATATACCCAATGCATCTTGTGCATCCTCTCTATGCAATTGTTCTGCATCCTCTACATGTCGAGTGCTCTGCCTATTCATCATGGAAACTCTTCAGCTTCTCTGTTTTTTGAGCCCATCTGTCCATCATCACTGGGTGTCATGATCAAATTCCTTCGTATCACCAACAGTTGAGATTCTTCATATTTTGTTCCCCTCGACCTCAACCTCACTATCATAGTTAACAGCTTAAACACTCTTCCAGCTGTCAATAGCCTCCACGAACATTCTTTTCTCCTACTGGTAGATTCTTTTTGACCCTTCAGTTCCTCTGGAAATCACACAGAAGTATCTTCGAGTCCTCTGGTAGAAACCATCAGTGGTTTCTAGCAGTTACACTAAGAAGTGCTACAGTAGCCCTCCGATCTTCTTCAGTCTCATCTACACTGTTGGATTAACTCTCTAAATCTTGCGTTCATTTCGACATTCCGCTCTTCAGCATTTTGGGATCACTGTGGTGGAGGATTTTAGTACTCTCCATTTCCCGACCCCAGAAACTCCGAAAAGGAGCTTTCCTTCACTAACTCCTTCCCCCATCTTCCACCGATGTGAACAATGGCTATGACCTCAGCCTTAGTTGAAACTGCATTTGACAATTTCGCGTTTCGACATTTCGGCATTTCGGCACTCTTGGTGGTGAAGTGTTTCGACAATTCAACTCCTAGTATCCGGAACTCCGAAATGGAGTTGGATCAATGGTTCGGTAATCCAACGTTTTTCATTTCGATGAATCGACATTTTGGTATATCTATGGTGAAAGACCTTGACATCTCCAACTCTCGGTATCCGAACCTCCGGTATGTGGTCTGTGACATTTCGCGACTTTGGGTTTCACGATTTCGGGACTCCTGTGATGAAGAGTCTTCACTCTTGACTCCTACTCTTGGTATCCGAAACTCAGGTATGAATTTTTTATCATTTCACGACTTTGGGTTTCGCGACTTCAAAACTCTTTATGATGAGAGTCTTTGTCATTTCCATCTCCCGGTATCCGAAATCCCGGTTTCCAATACTTTGAAATGGAGTCAGATCAATGGTCCATGATCTCCTCAAACCGATGGCTCAGATCATTTCACCATTTCACATTTCGTGATTTTGTCACTCCTATTGACGAGAGTCTTTGACATCTCCATCTCCTAGTAACCGAAATCCCGGTATTCAATACTCCGAGTCGTGCACCTATTTTGGGTTTTCAGGATTTTATATTTCGACACTTCAAGACTCCTAATGACGAGAGTCTCTGACATCTCCATCTCCCGATAACTGAAATCCCGATATCCAACACTCCAAGCGATGTGTCTGTTTTAGGTTTTCGCATTTCGACACTTCGGGACTCCTGATGAGGAGAGTCTCTGACATCTCCATCTCCCGGTAGCCGAAATCCCGGTATTCAATACTTCGAGTGGTGCGCCTGTTTCATGATTTCGGGGTTTCACATTTCGCGACTCTGGGACTCCTATGTTGGAGAGTCTCGACTCTTGACTTCTCCATCTCCTGACAACCGAAACTCCGAAATGGAGTCTTCATTGAGGTGCATATTTTGGATTTTTCGGGGTTTCACATGTCACCTTGCTCATTAAAGAGCGTGCAGGTTCTCCTGGATCCAATGCCGGTCGGACCTCTAGCTCGGATCTGACGTTCATCGGGAAATCTCAATGAGATCCATTGCTGCATACTCTAATCTTGTTGAGCTTTCTCTGCAACGTCTTCCAAAAACAATTATGGTGCCCACCTGGCACATCCTTCTTGTACACAAGCCATCATCGTTGTTGTACTTGCCATTAATGACAAGCGTACTCTGCTTGTAAAACATGCCAACAATCTCCCCCTTTGGCATTGATGGCAACAAAGGCACCCTAACCTATTCTTTTCTCCCCCTTTGACATCAATGTCAAAGAAAACACGCTCCCCTTGAGATGTTGCAGTATTTTTAGGAGGTATCAGATATGTAGTCAATATAAGACTCCCCCTAACAGGATGGACTCTCTTAGGTGTGAAACAGGATGACACCCAACTTTTGTCAGAGATATTCAAAAGGGGTCTTAGCTAGGGGTTTAGTAAAGATGTCTGCTATTTTTTCTATGGTTGGAATGTACTGAACCTGAACAACCTGATTGGTGACTTTCTCTCTCAGAAAATGGTATTTTATGGGAATATGCTTGGTCTTGGAGTGGAACACAGGATTCTTAGACACAGTGATGGCACTAGTGTTATCACACTGAATTGGGATCGGTGTAGTGTATTTTATCTCCAAGTATGCAAGTGTATGAATCATCCATAATACCTGAGTGCAATAGGTAGCAACAGCAATGTACTCTGCCTCTGTGGTTGATAAAGAAATGGAACCTTTATTTTTACTAAGCCATGCTACTAATGAGTCACCCAGGAAGAATGCTCCTCCACTGGTGCTTTTTCTCTCATCAAAACATTTTGCCCAATCTGCATCTGAATAAGAAGTTAACTGAAAATTCTGATTTTTGGGATACCACAGACCATAAGTCATTGTTTCTTTCAAATACCTGAATATCCTTTTGATAGCTAGTAAATGACTATGTTTAGGTGCAGACTAATATCTTCCAACCATTCCTACAACATGCATTATGTCTGGATGAGATGTTGTGATGTACAACAGGCTGCCTATCATTGACCTATATGAACGCTGATCAACATCAGGTGAGTCATCATCCATGATTAATTTGCAGCCAGTAACCATAGGTGTGCCGACAGGTTTAGAATCTTCCATTTGAAACATTTTCAACATTTCTCTTAGATATTTTTCTTGAAAAATGAACATCCCTTCAGACCTTTGAGTAATTTGTAGACCAAGAAAAAATGACAGTTCTCCTATCATGGAAATTTCAAACTCAGATTCCATTGCAGAAGAAAACCATTGTACCAATGGATCCTTATCACATCTGAAGATGATGTCATCCACATAGACCAATACAATGAGAAAATTATTATCCTCTGTTTTAATATACAGATTGTTGTCAGTTGTTCCTCTCTTGAACCCTTTGTATTTAAGATACGTATCCAGTCTGTGATACCAGGCTCGAGGGTCTTGTTTTAACCCATATAAATATTTATTTAGCTTGCATACTAAGTCAGGGTTATCAGACAGTTTGAAACCTTCTGGTTGTTCCATATAGACTTCTTCACTTAAATCTCCATTTAGAAAAGATGACTTGACATCCATTTGATAGACTTTAAACCTTTTATGACAAGCATAGGAAAGAAACATTCTGATAGCTTATAATCTTGCTACGGGTGCAAATGTTTCATCAAAATCCAGTCCTTCTATCTGAGCATATCCTTTACAGACTAACCTTGCTTTGTTTCTGACAACTCATCCTTTCTCATTCAGCTTATTCTTAAAGATCCATTTGGAGCCAATGACATTTTTACCTTCAGGTCTATGAACCATCTCCCAAGTATTGTTTTTTGATCAAGTTCATCATTCATTTATTTAACCCAGTGGTCATATTTGTTGGCTTCATTGAAATTCTTGGGTTCCAGCATGGATATGAAAGCTATATGAGATTGTTCGGTGGTTTTGATTAGCTTTCTCTTGGTTTGTAAACCTTTGTATTTTTCTCCAATTATCTGAATTGCATGATGATTCTTTTGAATGATTCTGGAGGAGGAATTTGAACTTGACTATTGATTTGAGTCTGTCTGAGTGTCTGAGTCTTCATCTAATTCAAATTATTCATTTTCTGATTCTTGGACTTGTTCATCTTCAACTTTAGCTATGTCTTCTGTAGAAGACTCATTACTGTACATCTCTCTTGCTGGGATTCCTTCATCAACTTTTACATCAATACAGTCAACCATTTTATGCAGCCTCTTATTATATCATCTGTATTCTTTACTGTTTGTAGCATACCCCATGAAGATACCTTCATCAGCCCTGTCATCATATTTTCCAAGGTTCTCATCATTATTCTTTATGTAGCATTTACTCCCAAAGACTTTGAAGTGTTTAATTGAAGCAGGTCTCACAAACCACCGTTCATAAGGTGTCTTGTCACTTTGTGGTCTGAGGTAGTATTTGTTAAGAACATGGACTTCTGTGTGTATTGCAACTACCCAGTAGGTTTGGCCAATGTTCTTCTCATTCA
>SNQJ01S0108019.1:0-19824 GCA_010110895.2 Picea sitchensis
ATGTCCCTTTCCCATAAAGTCATTCTTACTTTATTGTGTAATTCCTTGATCATATGCATAAGTTGATGTTGAATACATTGTGTTATATTCACTTTGGTTGGTTTGTCTTGTCTTGGACTTGACCTCACGAGAGCATTGGAGCGAAGCGGGAGAAACAGATACTTAAGGAAGCGATATAAAGGTATGTCACTTGTTCCTCCTTACTAGTAAATTCAATGATTGCAACTTAGGGAAAGAGTCATGTTCTGTCCTGTTTTTTTCTAGATCCAGGTGGATCTAGGGAGATCTGTTAGTGCTCACACCTATCGATTAGTCTGATAACAATAATCATCTTCTGTAAATGAGTGCATCCGTCACATCTCTTCTCAGAGATAAGCCACAACCATTCTAGCAAGCTTGTTTCCCGCTACATTTTACAGTTTCAACTTATTTCCTTATTGAATAGAAACCGATTTTATTGTATATCTGTTATTCTGTGTTAACCATATTTTGATAATAATCGGTATTCATTTCGTTCTTCTCATAAAACCCGGATCAAAATCCTACAAATTACTTAACTGCCTAATATTAATTAATAGTGACCTATATCACCATTATCTCACAAACTTCATACATTTAACAAATGTTATTAATAACTAGGCTCTGATGTGATTTAAATAATTTTCTATATGGGGAAATAGGATGATATATATCTAAATATCAATGTTTTGAAGTTTATGTCTACTATTAAGCTCATATTTAATAGAATTATAGCATGACTAGGGAGTGTCTTTAATTTTATGATTTAAAACTAAAAATATATTTCATGATCCCACACTAATATAAATAATTTTTATTCCAAAAATTACGTTTGTGTTGAATATTCCTATGACATACATCTAGTGATAATAGATATTTGTTTTGTACATAATCTCATTGTATACAATATAAATATGCACCTATAGGCATGTATGCCTATAGCATATGAAGTCCAATGTCAATAGAAGAGAAATTCCAATTAATGTAACCTCTATGGATGTATGAGCTTAAGCATATATGTATCAAGGGTATAGATTTATTTACAATCTCGGGCCTACTAGTGTACACACTTAAGCATATGTGTATCAATGAGATAGAAATATGCCTATGAGTATTATGTAGTAGAGGATTATAAAATTATAACTTAGGTCCGAGCTCATATTTCAATAAAATATGTATACCAATAGCAGAGGATTACACAATTTAATTTAGGAATGTTGAAATTCCTATATATTATTCCATTTTAAAATTATAATGATGTTGTTGCAAAACTTAAATCGCACAAATTTTCACAATTTAAATTAATGGTAGAGATATTATCTTCAACAATAATCACTATACTACACTATAAAATAAATGAACTATATTATACTATAAAATAAATGATTGTGTCCATCATGTGCCCTAGATTAAACTAATCAAAGAAAAGCCATGTGAATTAATGTGGATTTCCGAAATAGAAATATGATTTTGGAATGGGCTGGCTAAGTTGAGCGTAGTTTCTTTCCTTCTAATCAAGAATCATGAATGATACAAGGATTAACCATTAAAAGAGGAAAAACCATGGCCAATCATAGATAAACATGGAAAACAAAAAAATATCGATTTTAAATCTAGAGTATGAAAGTACCTCTAGTTTCAATTGCTCTGAAATGGTGGAGGAATTAGAGGACTGGAGTCTAGTAGCCATCGTTGCAAAATTGCAGGCAGACCTTCTCTTTAATCCCTAGATTTGGTCATAGCCTAGTAGGATTTGTGTTTCACTTTAGCATGAAGCCACAACTTTAGAGAGGTGCAAAACCAACTCCAAGCACTAGCAATTGCAAATGGTTGTCTAAGATTAAAGTTGGAGGAAATTTGGAGCAAAGATTTGCCTGCTCCAACGTTGGAATTTGGGAAATGGAATTAAATGTATCGTGTGCACACCTTTATTGTTCATTTACTCCCTCAATTAATCTTGTTGAGGTTCTATCAACCTAACGGTGTCATCAATATAACCTTAATACCGAGTGCTACCAATGCTATTAGCCTAGTGCTATCAATATCTGATTATTATTATGTGTCACTATAATAAAATAATTCTATCAACTAATACAATATAACCATACTAGAAATCTTTAATATAACGATATTATATAAATATAGATTTTTTTTTAAATATATATATTCAATGACAAATAACAACTTCATACTAGCACAACCACTCAAAACCGTGGTTGATGAATGCCGAAAGGCACAGACAGAAAATGAAACGCACAGGCAGAAAATGAAACGTACAACCAGAAAATGAACGTCTACAGCTAGCACAGCCAGCATGCTAAATCCAAAATTTAATCATTTAAATGTGGAAATCATATAGTGCTACAATAATTTCTTAATATGATTAGGTAAATGTTAAAAGGTAAACAGGTTAACGGATGCATTAAAAAATAGAAGGAAGTTATGAAGAGGAAATCACATTCATTGAATTGGGAGGACGACTAAGAATATTCCAACATATTCAATTGTTAGCCATCAGATTAGAATTTTAGATTAAAAGGTGAATAATTGTGCTCATTGTCTATATATATATATATCCTAAAATTTAAATACTTCAAATTTTAAGAATAAATACCCACAAGGTGTTTGGGTGGTTAATGTAAGGGATTTCCTATGTCTGTGTCAAATACGGATTGGAAAAAAAAATATCAAATTCCAGCCCTACTTGCATAATATGCAAAGGGACGGATATACACATCAAACATGTCTTGCAACTAGGTTTTTACCATATAGTATTAGTATTAGGATAAGCTCAAAGTTATAACCAGAAAATAGAATTTTCTTTGTAGGGGATTATAACCTGACATAATGTATTAATCAAAGAGTCATGATGTTTATAAAAGGACTTCAATGCCGAAAGGCACGGACAGAAAATGAAACACACAGGCAGAAAATGAAACGTACAACCAGAAAATGAGCGTCTACAGCTAGCACAACCAGCGTGCTAAATCCAAAATTTAATCATTTAAATGTGTCAATCATATAGTGCTACAATAATTTCTTAATATGATTAGGTAAATGTTAAAAGGTAAACAAGTTAACGGATGCATTCAAAAATACAAGGAAGTTATGAAGAGGAAATCACATTCATTGATTTGGGCGGACGACTAAAAATATGCCAGCATATTCAATTGTTAGCCATGAGATTAGAATTTTAGATTAAAAGGTGATTAATTGTGCTCATTGTCAATAGGTGTATATACATACATACATACATACATACATACATACATACATACATACATACATATATATATATATCCTAAAATTTAAATACTTTAAATTTTAAGAATAAATACCCACAAGGTGTTTGAGTGGTTAATGTAAGGGATTTCCTATGTCTGTGTCAAATACGGATTGGAAAAAAAAATATCAAATTCCAGCCCTACTTGCATAATATGCAAAGGGACAGATATACACATCAAACATGTCTTGCAACTAGGTTTTTACCATATAGTATTAGTATTAGGATAAGCTCAAAGTTATAACCAGACAATAGAATTTTCTTTGCAGGGGATTATAACCTGACATAATGTCTTAATCAAAGAGTCACGATGTTTATAAAAGGACTTCAATACCGCTGACAGAGCCACTGATGTCAGAAGACATCCATATCCTCGACAGGGATGTCATTTAACCCACTCAAATGGTTTAGTCCCATCAAATAGTTGTATCCACATGATGTATACTTCCATAAAAGTTAATTTAAAAGAATATACCTGCTACCTCTCAACCTGACATTGCTTCACTGCCAGCAAGCCTATTTAGTACCCCGACAAAGTTGTCTTGGTATTTTGTGTGCATTTACCCACTGCCAGCGAGCCTGTTTAGTACCCCAACAGGTTTACACACACTTCCCACACTTAAGTTCTTTAAACCCTCTTATGACACTTTTAAATAATAATACAATTATAGATTTATTGATGACAAAGAGAGCAGGGTGATATTGGAGGTTAATTGCAATACAGGTGAATAGTTGATCATGTTATTTATTTTCTTTCAAAACTGGAAGTTTTATCATGGTTTAGAGATTTTAGATTTCATTTAAGAAATCATCTAGAGAATGGGGAAGCACTTAAAAGTGATTCCTTAAGAATATGGATGGCGTAAAAAGTTTAAAGGTCATTGTAATTCTCAAATATTTAAACCACATCTCTGGTGTAATACTCTCGCAAAGAAAATTTGAGGACAAAACGAAAATGACAATTGACTTAAAAATCAATTGTGTGAGCTATATATTAATATCAGGACCCTTTGAACTATTTCAAACTTCTTGAAAAACAAAAATATTAAAATGAATTCTTCCTTCGACAATCGCTCTTTGATTAGAAATATATTGATTCAAAAAGACAGACAAGAAGAAAAATCATTCAAAGCAATCAAAGAAAACAAAAAACACATAACAAACCAAATCTAATTTTGTTAATGGGATTCAAAATAAGAAATACATAAAAAAAAACAAAATCAAAACAGCAAATAAAAACTTCAAAGAAAAAAAATTGACCAAAAACAAAACCAGGCCAACCTCTCATAAAGAATGAGGATCAAAAGGAAGACCTACAAATTTCATAGTTTTGCATATAGGCAGGTTCTTTTCTTAATATAGTGATGCATGATACATCATTTTGATGAAGATTATTATTAAAAGACACAGAAAAATCCTTAACCAGGATGAGTGCAATTACGTGCAGTGGTAAGCTATATTTGTTAGGGTAAAAATAATGTGAATTAAAGACCAAATCCCTAATATCTTTATTAATGCTTCATAATATCTGAAATCATTGAATGATGTTGCCAAGTTTCGAAAAAGAAACATTTAGTCAACACAATTGCGAAAAGGAAAAAGAAAGGAATTGAAAGAAAACTTCCCTGACAACATTCAGGTGATGGTTCTCTTTTCATAGCCACGTGCCTTCATAACTACATTAGTCAAAGGAAAGAAAAAAAAATGAAAAGGGAAGAAAAACCCAAAAGGAATCTATTCCTACACCTACTCTAACTTCTACATAGATCAAAATGCTAAGTAAAATCGCATTTCTAGTGCATCCACAAGAGCATCTTCAATCCTGCAAGGCATGGAAAGTCAAAAAACAGAATAAAAGAATGTAGTATTTGCAGATACAAAAGAAATGTGTCATGCTCACCTCCTATACATTCATTTAAAAACAAAGCAAGCACGACCTTACCATTCTTTTGAAGCTTCTTGGTGTATGTATCCTCCAACCATTCTGCAATTTTCTCATAAAAATTAGGATGCAAATTATGACTTCGACGAACTAGATCTTTCAATGGGGAACACATCATAAGGGGATTCATGACATCATTATATTACTGGTTTGAACACTTCCTTTGATGAGATGGATCATTTCAAAACGCGAAGCATAATCATTAAAATTCAAACTAACCAAAGAATGAATATGTAATGTAGAATATTTGATCTCCATGAGAACGAGTGCATTGACTTTTTCCAAAATAAATCGTGTAAAATCATCTTGCAACATGTCTTTTTTGCATGTAAGTGATGAAATTGAAAGAGCGTCAAATATGACTTCATAAGTGTTATGTTCGAAATTAATTTCACCAAATTTTGGCATATCGAAAAGATTTGATTGTGATAACAAAGAGTAAGATACCGTGGGTAAAGTATCATGTCCATTGGAATCTAAGAAGAGATTGAGATATAAAGAGTAAAAGGAATAAGAAATGAGCACACGAAAATAATCTCTTGAGCTATGATATTTAACAATGGTATTCTCAAGACATTCCTCTTCACTTTCCTTAAAACTTTCACTCTATTTTGGTGATGAATCCTTCAACATGATATGATCGTCTAAATTTGCCTCATGTATGATAGACAATTCAAAACTTTCATGACAAACATCTAATCTTTTCTGTGGATAAGGTATGATTTGTGGATGAAAGTTTAAGGTTTTTTCTTCAAATTGTAGATTTACATCTCTAATCAGTTTCATAGGAATGGTAGAATGATTAAGATCATTTTCATAACCTAAGTGTTCTTCAATAACTGAATTTAAGTACTAATCAGAGCAAGAGTTAGAAGAATATGTACATTCACCTTGACCCAACATCAAATCTTCTTCCATGATGGTCGAGGATTGAATATACAATGCTTTAGAGAAAAAACTAGTTTGATTGTCAGTAAGAACCTTTTCAATAGATTCTACCTCCCTTTCTTGTTCAAAACTTTCGGTTGGATTCCTCTCATCCTGCAAACACAATTCTTCTCACAATTGAGTGATAGGATTTGTAACTAATTCATCATTTGCGATCGAAAATTGTTGGATGAAAAGGGCACAAACATAAGAGAGGATATTTAGTACAAATGACATTTCATCAAGTTGAAACTTACAGAGAACATGATGGATGCTTGTTAAAAATACCTCTGGAGATGAATTGTCATTGATTAGTAAAGCCTAAAATTCTTCACATAATTGATTGTAATCATATATTTCAAAAGTATCTAAAAATTCCTCTACAAATTGAAACCAATCAATAATGTGATATGCTGGAGAAGACTCAAACCAATGTTTAATCCAACCCCTAAAAGTAAAAGAAGACAATTTTCATAAAACCTTTAAATCATAAATATCATTCTTGATGCATTTACACCAAAACTTGTTAAGATGATCTTTTGTTGATACATCCCCCCACCATCAAAGGTGAGTTTGGACAAGCGAGAGACTGTCTCGTTGGGAATATCGGGTAATAAGAAGTGGAAAGCATGTTCCAAAATAGTGATTTGGGGAGCCATGGGGAATTAAATCCATTCGAAACAAAGACTCCTGTAAGGCCAACTTGTGAGTCTCACCTTCGTTCTAGCGCATTTCAAGATGACACAAAAGAAGAATTTATAAATCTGGAATTATGACAGGTTGAGGGGTAAAAAATTTAATCATTAAATTTACCTTGTCCCTCCTTCTAGTGCCATTTGTTAACAGACGTTTATGACACACCATCAACTGGAAGGGAAGATCTGGACTGGGGTTGTCTATTTAACCCAAGTTGTTTGGGATAAACTACCCTGACGTGTTTTATGGTTCTGTTAGCCAACTAGGATTCTCAAATAGTTAAGAGATGTAAACAAACTAAATGTGCAATCAACATTAATATAATTGCTTGACTAATAGTAGTATCATATATAATAGATATATACAATTACAAGGTTTAAAATAAATCCTTGTGAAAATGATTTCTTTTCAACTAATGGATTGGAACAAGATGAAAAATAAAAAAAGAAATAATGTTATACTATAAATGACAAGATAATAAAAAAATGAGTGAATAAGATTATAAATGATATAACGATAATGGACAAAGAATTTAACGTTTAAATGATGTAATCATTATTCATTCGAAAATCAACAAATCAAGTAAAATATAAACTAACTAACCTGACGTTGATCAACAATACTAAGCTAGATTCATCTTTCTGTGTTTGTATAAGCTCCACTTAACCCATGTCAAGTATAAATCTATGACAAAATCAAGAGCGATACTTCCTGAAACAACTCAAAGAAGTCTTTTAAGTTTCGGAACAGATTTGAGACGACAGAAAAACAAATAAATTTTATCGCATATGACTTTAAAATGTCCAATAGCTAAAAGTGAAATAAAATGCAACCCTCAGCAAGTGGTATTATCAAATATCCAACATTAGACATAAACTCAAAATGTATCAATAGATGATCAGCCACAGATATTAAAGGAACCAAAATATAATGAACCATATAAATGAAAACATAACATGAAAAATTATATGCAGAACAGTCTAAAGCTAGTTCAATACAAATAAAGTTTCAGATTAAGAAATTATATGAGAAACAATATTAACATTGCAAATTCTACAAAAGGACAGAAGTCGAAGAGTAAATTGTATCTCATATAGTTTCAGTATAATAAGTTCATCATAAGGTCCAAAAGGAATTTTAGGGATAATAGACTCTTAAAGATTGAAACAATTAATACGTAAATGATAACAATTAACCATGTATTGTAAAACAGACTAAAGCTAATTTAAATCAATTCATAATCAATTACTTAAAGAATATGAAGATATTATAATGAAAACAAAACCATTTTACACACAGGACACAAGCCATTAAGCAACCTAGAATTTCATATTCTTCTTCGAAAGTACTTGTCCATTCTCCCAAAATTCCAACCATCCGTTACTCCATTTGAAAAGAAAAAGTTTACAAAATAAATAATATACAAAAAGAAAGGATAAAAATCCTCCTCTAAATTTCTTGGATCTCTTGGGCTCTGAACTTTCTCATATATTTATGCCATGAATGAATAGTCTGGGTGTCACTAATAATTTCCACTACCTGAAATTTGCCTCGTAAAGAGATGACAATATCTCTCAAATCATGCATTTGTTTGGGAAAAAGATCGCAAGTAAGCTAAATGGGTCCATTCTGCAGATGATTTTTCAACCGTTTCTTCAGATTCCTCATGGTTTGTCTGCAATGAGTACTGCAAAATCGTGTGTATGTTCTTGAACTCATTTCCAATTCTTATCTGTTGTTGCTCATAAATTATTTGCAAAAATCCAATATTATTTTTGGATCAATTATCTTGAACATATTTAGATAATAAAATCAAGCCATTATCAGATCCGTACCAAATAAATCATAATAGAAACCTGTGAAACAAAAAGAAATCATTTAAGAAATCATCTAGAGAATGGTGAAGCACTTAAAAGTGATTCCTTAAGAATATGGATGACGTATAAAGTTTAAAGATCATCATAATTCTCAAATATTTAAACCACATCTCTGGTGTAATACTCTCACAAAGAAAATTTGAGGACAAAATGAAAGTGACAATTGACTTAAAAATCAATTGTGTGAGCTATATATTAATATCATGACCGTTTGAACTATTTCAAACTTCTTGAAAAACAAAAGTATTAAAATGAATTCTTCCTTCGACAATCGCTCTTTGATCAGAAATATATTGATTCAAAAAGACAGACAAAAAGAAAAATCATTCAAATAAATCAAAGAAAACAAAAAAACAACAACAAACCAAACCAAATTTTATTAATGGGATTCAAAATCAGAAGTACATAAAAAAAAAAAAATCAAAACAACAAAAAAAAACTTCAAAAAAAAAAATTGACCAAAAACAAAACCAGGCCAACCTCTCATAGAGAATGAGGATCAAAAGGAAGGACTACAAATTTCATAGTTTTTCATATAGGTAGGCTCTTTTCTTAAGATAGTGATGCATGATACATCATTTTGATGAAGCTTATTATTAAAAGACACAGAAAAATCCTTAACCAGGATGAGTACAATTACGTGCAGTGGTAAGCTATGTTTATTAGGGTAAAAATAATGTGAATTAAAGACCAAATCCCTAATATCTTTATTAATGCTTCATAATATCTGAAATCATTGCATGATGCTGCCAAGTTTTGGAAAAGAAACATTTAGTCAAGACAATTGCGAAAAGGAAAAAGAAAGGAATTGAAAGAAAACTTCCCTGACAACAAGAAAGGAATTTTAGGGATAATAGACTCTTAAAGATTGAAACAATTAATACGTAAATGATAACAATTAACCATGTATTGTAAAACAGACTAAAGCTAATTTAAATCAATGCATAATCAATTACTCAAAGAATATGAAGATATTATAATGAAAACAAAACCATTTTACACATAGGACAAAAGCCATTAAGCAACCTGGAATTTCATATTCTTCTTCGAAAGTACTCGTCCATTCTCCCAAAATTCCAACCAACCGTTACTCCATTTGAAAAGAAAAAGTTTACAAAATAAATAATATACAAAAAAGAAAGGATAAAAATCCTCTAAATTTCTTGGATCTCTTGGGCTCTGAAATTTCTCATATATTTATGCCATGAATGAATAGTCTGGGCGTCACTAATAATTTCCACCACCTAAAATTTTCCTTGTAAAGAGTTGACAATATCTCTCAAATCATGCATTTGTTTGGGAAAAAGATCGCAAGTAAGCTAAATGGGTCCATTCTGCAGATGATTTTTCAACCGTTTCTTTAGATTCCTCATGGTTTGTCTACAATGAGTCCTGCAAAATCATGTGTATGTTCTTGAATGAATTTCCAAATCTTATCTGTTGTTGCTCATAAATTATTTGCAACAATCCAATATTATTTTTGGATCAATTATCTTGAACATATTTAGATAATAAAATCAAGCCATTATCAGATCCATACCAAATAAATCATAATAGAAACCTGTGAAACAAAAAGAAATCATTTAAGAAATCATCTAGAGAATGGGGAAGCACTTAAAAGTGATTCCTTAAGAATATGGATGACGTATAAAATTTAAAGATCATCATAATTCTCAACTATTTAAACCACATCTCTGGTGTAATACTCTCACAAAGAAAATTTGAGGACAAAATGAAAGTGACAATTGACTTAAAAATCAATTGTGTGAGCTATATATTAATATCAAGACCCTTTGAACTATTTTAAACTTCTTGAAAAAAAAAAGTCTTAAAATGAATTCTTCCTTCGACAATCGCTCTTTGATCAGAAATATATTGATTCAAAAAGACAGACAAGAAGAAAAATCATTCAAATAAATCAAAGAAAACAAAAAACACACAACAAACCAAATCAAATTTTATTAATGGGATTCAAAATTAGAAGTACATAAAAAAAACAAAATCAAAACAGCAAAAAAAAAACTTCAAAAAAAAAAAAATTGACCAAAAACAAAACCAGGCCAACCTCTCATAGAGAATGAGGATCAAAAGGAAGAACTACAAATTTCATAGTTTTGCATATAGGCAGGCTCTTTTCTTAATATAGTGATGCATGATACATCATTTTGACGAAGCTTATTATTAAAAGACACAGAAAAATCCTTAACCAGGATGAGTGCAATTACGTGCAGTGGTAAGCTATGTTTATTAGGGTAAAAATAATGTAAATTAAAGACCAAATCCCTAATATCTTTATTAATGTTTCATAATATCTGAAATCATTGCATGATGCTGCCAAGTTTCGAAAAAGAAACATTTAGTCAAGACAATTGCAAAAAGGAAAAAGAAAGGAATTGAAAGAAAACTTCCCTGACAACATTCAGATGATGGTTCTCTTTTCATAGCCACGTGCCTTCATAACTGCATTAGTCAAAAAAAACAAAAAAAATGAAAAGGGAAGAAAAACCCAAAAGGAATCTATTCTTACACCTACTCTAACTTCTACATAGATCAAAATGCTAAGAAAAATTGCATTTCTAGTGCATCCACAAGAGCATCTTCAATCCTGAAAGGCATAGAAAGTCAAAAATCAGAATAAAAGAATGTAGTATTTGCAGATACGAAAAAAATATGTCATGCTCACCTCTTATACATTCATTTAAAAAAAAAAAAAGCACGACCTTACCATTCTTTTGAAACTTCTTGGTGTATGAATCCTCTAGCCATTATGCAATCTTCTCATAAAATTAGGATGCAAATTATGACTTCGACGAACTAGATCTGTCAATGGGGAACACATCATAAGAGGATTCATGACATCAATTATATTACTGGTTTGAACACTTCCTTTGATGAGATGGATAATTTCAAAACGCGAAGCATAATCATTAAAATTCAAACTAACCAAAGAATGAATATGCAATGTAGAATATTTGATCTCCATGAGAATGAGTGCATTGTCTTTTTCCAAAATAAATCATGTAAAATCATCTTGCAACATGTCTTTTTTGCATGCGAGTGATGAAAGTGAAAGAGCGTCAAATCTGACTTCATAAATGTTATGTTCAAAATCAATTTCTCCAAATTTTGGCATATCGAAAAGATCTGATTGTGATAGCAAAGAGTAAGATACCGTGGGTAAAGTATCATGTCCATCGAAATCTAAGAAGAGATCGAGATATAAAGAGTAAAAGGAATCATAAATGAGCACATGAAAATAATCTCTTGAGCTATGATATTTAACAATGGTATTCTCAAGACATTCCTCTTCACTTTCCTTAAAACTTTCACCCTGTTTTGGTTATAAATCCTTCAACATGATATGATCATCTAAATTTTCCTCATGTATGATAGATAGTTCAAAACTTTCATGACAAACGTCTAATCTTTCCTGCGGATAAGGTATGATTTGTGGATGAAGGTTTAAGGTTTCTTCTTCAAATTGCATATTTACATCTCTAATCAATTTCATAGGAATGTTAGAATGCTTAAGATCATTTTCATAACCTAAGTGTTCTTCAATAACTTATTTTAATTACTGATTAGAGCAAGAGTTAGAAGAATATGGACATTCACCTTGACCCAACATCAAATCTTCTTCCACGATGGTCGAGGACTGAATATACAATGCTTCAGAGGAAAAACTAGTTTGATTGTCAGTAAGAACCTTTTCAATAGATTCTACCTCCCTTTCTTGTTCAAAAATTTCGGATGGATTCCTCTCATCTTGCAAACAAAATTCTTCTCACAATTGAGTGATAGGATTTCTAACTGATTCATCATTTGCGATCGAAAATGGTTGGATGAAAAGGGCACAAACATAAGAGAGGAGATTGCGTACAAATGACATGTCATCAAGTTGAAACTTACAGAGAACATGATGGATGCTTGTTAAAAATACCTCTGGAGATGAATTGTCATTGATTAGTAAAGCCTGAAATTATTCACATAATTGATTGTAATCATAGATTTCAAAAGCATCTAAAAATTCCTCTACAAATTGAAACCAATCAATAATGTGATATGTTGGAGAAGACTCAAACCAATGTTTAATCCGACCTCTAAAATTAAAAGCAAACAATTTGCATAAAACCTTTAAATCAGAAATATCATGCTTGATGCATTTACCAAAAATTGTTAAGATGATCTTTTGCATATACATCCCCTCACCATTAAAGATGAGTTTGGACAAGCGAGAGACTGCCTCGTTGGGAATATTGGTTAATGAGAAGTGGAAAGCATGTTCCAACATAGTGATTTGGGGATCCATGGGGAATTAAATACATTCAAAACAAAGACTCCTGCAAGACCAACTTATCAGTCTGACCCTCCTTCTAGCGCATTTCAAGATGACACAAAAGAAGAATTTATAAATCTGGAATTATGACAGGTTGAAGGGTAAAACATTTAATCATTAAATTTATCTCGGTCCTCCTTCTAGCGCCATTTGTTGACGGGCGTTTATGATGCACCGCCAACTGGAAGGGAAGATCCGGACTCGGGTTGTATATTTAACACAATTTGTTTGGAATAATCTACCTTGATGGGTTTTATGGCTCTGTTAGACAACTAGGATTCTCAAATAGTTAAGAGATGTAAACTAACTAAATGTGCACTCAACATTAATATACTTGCTTAACTAATAGTAGTATCATATACAGTAGATATATACAATTACAAGGTTTAAAATAAAGCCTCGTGAAAATAATTTGTTTTCAACTAATGGATTGGAACAAGATGAAAAATAAAAAAAGAAATAATGTTATACTATAAATGACAAGATAATAAACAAATGAGTGAATAAGATTATAAATGATATAATGATAATGGACAAAGCATTTAACGTTTAAATGATGTAATCATTATTCATTCACAAATCAACAAATCAAATCAAATATAAACTAACTAACCCGACGTTGATCAACAATACTAAGCTAGATTCGTCTTTATGTGTTTGTATAAGCTCCACTTAACCCATGTCAAGTATAAATCTATGACAAAATCAAGAACGATACTTCCTGAAACAACTCAAAGAAGTCTTTTAAGTTTCGGAACAGAAAAACTAATAAATTTAATCTCATATGACTTTAAAATGTCCAATAGCTAAAAGTGAAATAAAATCCAACCCTCAACAAGTGGTATTATCAAATATCCAACATTAGACATAAACTCAAAATGTATCAATAGATGATCAGCCACAAATATTAAAGGAACCAAAATATAATGAACCATATAAATGAAAACATAACATGAAAAATTATATGCAGAACAATCTAAAGCTAGTTCAATACAAATAAAGTTTCAGATTCAGAAATTATATGAGAAACAATATTAACATTGCAAAGTCTACAAAAGGACAAAAACCAAAGAGTAAATTGTATCTCATATAGTTTTAGTGTAATAAGTTCATCATAAGGTCCAAAAGGAATTTTTGGGATAATAGACTCTTAAAGATTGAAAAAATTAATACATAAATGATAACAATTAACCATGTATTGATAAAACGGACTAAAGCTAATTTAAATCAATGCATAATCAATTACTTAAAGAATATGAAGATATTATAATGAAAACAAAACCATTTTACACACAGGACAAAAGCCATTAAGCAACCTGGAATTTCATATTCTTCTTCGAAAGTACTCGTCCATTATCCCAAAATTCCAACCATTCGTTACTCCATTTGAAAAGAAAAAATTTACAAAATAAATAATATGCAAAAAAGAAAGGATAAAAATCCTTCTCTAAATTTCTTGGATCTCTTGGGCTGTGAACTTTCTCATATATTTATGCCATGAATGAAGAGTTTGGGCGTCACTAATAATTTCCACCACCTGAAATTTGCCTCGTAAAGAGACACAATATCTCTCAAATCGTGCATTTGTTTGGGAAAAAGCTCGCGAGTAAGCTAAATGGGTCCATTCTGCAGATGAGTTTTCAACCATTTCTTCAGATTCCTCACGGTTTGTCTGCTATGAGTCCTGGAAAATCATGTATAGGTTCTTGAATGCATTTCCAAATGTTATCTGTTGTTACTCATAAATTATTTGCAACAATCCAATATTATTTTTGGATCAATTATCTTGAACGTATTTAGATAATAAAATCAAGCCATGATCAGATCCGTACCTAATAAATGATAATAGAAACCTATGAAACAAAAAGAAGCCAAATTAATAACCTAAAAATTGTGAATAAAACAAAATCTAAAACAAGAAAATTAAAATGAATTTAAACTAACTATAAGTTCTAAACAAATACTATTTATATTTTCCTTTCAAATATGATCTTAAAATTCTAGAAGCTTCAAGGTGATGGAGTGGAGAAAAATATTAGTTTTGAGTTTTCACAAAATCAAACAAATGATACATAGTTATTTTTTTTATTTTTTATTTTTTATTTTTATTTTGAAATGAAATGCAAACTAACAAAAGAATTTAATTAATTAAACCTACCAAATGATTTTTTGAAAATGATTTCTAATGAGAAAAAAAAACGAAAACACAATCATAATTTAAACGAAAGTAAACAGTTGATACAAAATAATGTTTTAGTTTAAATTAAGGTTTCTATGTTCGTTTCTCCCTCATTCAAATTTGATCAAACATGCACACATGTCATAGAAAAGATGTGTTGCAATAAACTTTCTTCTTGTAAAATCATTGTTATTAATCCATGTCTTCAACCAAAACATTCTCATAGCAGATAAATTCAATAAGAAAGAGGTAATAACAAACTCTCAAATTATGAAGCTAGTCCATCAACATCAAAAATTTGTAAAAAGAAAAATGAAATGGCATTTGAATTTCATGAAATTCAAACCAAACAAAATAAAATAATATAAACTCAAACTAAGCTCGAAACAAAGAAAACCAATACTAATCCAATCAAGTCAAAGGAAAAAAAAAAATGAAAAATCCAAGTAAAATTTCGAGGGACCCTAGATTTTGAGTAAAAATAAAGAAGAGGGTTGTTGGGGCCTAACAGTATGTGCAAAGCATAAAAAAGGGAAGGAAGTGTGGCTTCGGATAACCTTCGTATATTTTCTATTGATTCTTCCTAGTACATAAATATGAAAGATTCGGGATGTTTTTGTCATGATTGAAGAACTTTTGTAAAGGGGAATTGAGAGAATGGCCGCTATTGAAAGGACACCCTTGACGCAAATATTAATGGGTTAATTGGATCATTGGGAGGTTAAATTATGTGGAATTTGAATGAAATGTTTATGATCTGGAATGAACTAGGAGGTTTAAAGTATTATGCTTGGGGAGAATGATGCATTTATGGGTTTAGTAGGTAGTTGGGGTTTTGTCAATTTTCTAACTAGTTGTAAGATTAGTATGTTGCCTTCTTTTCTCCTATTTTATGTTATGAATTATTATTAAATCTGTTTTAGGAAGATATGTAAATTCTTTTGTGTTCAATATAAAGCTGACACTTAGTAAGGAGTTGATACTTGACATTTAAAAAAATATTATAACAAAAAATATATTTTAATATTAATTATAAATAAAATAGTTCAATATAGCTTTAAACAAAAACATTTTTATATAAGTAAAAATTTTCTTATTATCATTTTAATAATAATAATATATTTGTTAAAAAAACATTAAAATAAAAAAATTTGATAAATTACTATAGCTAAAACATAAATACTTCTCTATCAAAAAGAAATCAATCAAAAAAGCTTTATAGTTAAAACATAAATACTTCCCTGTTGAAAAAAAAATCAATCTAAAAAACTTTTCGAACATCATAAATGGAAAAATTAATACTAACTTATAAGCTAAATGCATATACAATCTTGATGGATGCGTTTATAACATTCTTAACCATGAAATTCTCGAATAGTAGTTGATCTGTCTCTCTCTAGACTGGTAGTTACTTTCATCCCTAAGAACAGCTGTATAGAGTAGTAGTTAGTTTGATCCATCAGAATAGTTGTCTAGAATAGTAGTTGATCGGGAAGGGTAGTTGATTTCATGAGTGCTCACTTCGAGTTAGTAACTCCTTTCACCTTATTTAAGAGGAGCAGAGAAGTGGGTTCTGTAGAGAATCATATTATAAGCTCAAAGAAGCATTAGCGATGCCCGCGCAGGTGTCTGAGGATCGAGAATCAGAAGGCTACC
This sequence comes from Picea sitchensis, assembly GCA_010110895.2. NCBI lineage: Eukaryota > Viridiplantae > Streptophyta > Pinopsida > Pinales > Pinaceae > Picea > Picea sitchensis. The sequence continues at coordinate 16,915 of SNQJ01S0108019.1, forward strand.
GCTTTGCCATTGTGTAATCTTACAGTTGTTATGAAGTCTTTGACAGGTAGACTGATTTCCAAGTCATGCAACTTCTGATGTTCAGCTTTGTCCCATTCTGCCCGTTGGTTTCTCCCATCTGTTTCTGCCCCTTCTAGACTGTATCTTTTGGCTGCTGTGTGAAGTGTTCTTAGCTTCTTTATAGCTGTAATAATGACGTCGCTGCAGGAGCAACACAGAGAATTAAGTAACGGGAAAGAACTGCAAGGAACGAACACCGAGGCAAAGCCAGCGGCCGAGTCTCATGTTGAAAGGGTGTCGCAGCAGGGACAAACGAAAGAACAGCAGCATTGGATTAGCGAAGAAAAATGTATTGAATATATTAAAGAGAATTCCGATGTTAATCGCCAGCGATCGCCGTCCATTGTGTCGATATTTAGAGTTCCCGAGTTCCTGAAAGAAATAGAAGTAGGTGTCCATAATGGAGTTTCATTGGGTTCATATGTTCCTAAAAGAGTTTCGTTGGGTCCATATCATCACGGAAGTGCACAACTTTGTCTAATGGACCGTCACAAAAAAGACGCCCTGCTTCGAATGAGGACGAGGTTCAATAACTCTAATAGGAAGGATCCAGGTAATATGGATTTTTTAAATAGAGCATTGAATGAGATCATGAAGCTGAAGGAAAAAATCAAGGACAGCTACGAAGAAGATATCAATTCGTGTGAAAATATACTGGCTCCCATGTTAAGTTTGGACGGGTGCTTCATTCTAGAAATTTTGAGAACTCTCGGTGGGGAGTTCTCTGAGCGACCGAGTGAGTGCTATGAACCCGTTTTTGAGCAAGCTAAGATTGATCATACTGGAATGGATATACTGAACGACTTTTTAAAGCTTGAAAATCAAATCCCTCTGATTGTTCTCCGAAAGCTACTAGAATTGGAGTTCAACTCGGATGATAATGTCAACAGAAAGCTTTTCAAAGTGCTGGTGAAACATGCATCACATAAGTTCTACCCTGTCGACACGAATGATATCAATAAAGCTATCAGAGAGTGGTCCTGGCCTCAAGAAGAAGCTCATCATCTTTTGAGCTTGTGGCACAGTTTGATTGTGTCTCCAACTCAGGATGATACAGATCAAATAGACATCAACATTCAATGTTGTAGTGCCCGATGTATAATGTTCCACCAAGACAAAGACGCAGATGAATCTGAATACGACAACTGCATGAAATGTGGCAGGGCCCGGTGCATACTGTTCCATAAAGACGAAAACAAAGCAATGAATGACCTCCCTCGTGCGGTAGAATTAGGAAACGCTGGGATCAAATTTAAGCCATGCACTGGAGGCATCAAAAAGATTAAATTTGACGAGAACAGCCGCACAATTCATCTTCCTTGGATCTCTATCTCAGACCACACAGAGGTACTCTTCCGTAATCTAATCGCTTTTGAGATGTGCAAGCCATCTCGCAGCACCAATTACGTTGCCTGTTATGTGAGTCTCATGGACAACTTGATCGACTCGGAAGAAGACGTGGCTTTGCTAAGAAGAATGGGCATCATTACAGACGACCTTGGAAGTGACGGAGAGGTTGCCCGGTTCTTCAATGGTCTATGCAAGGGGGTCACCGTGAATCTAGACGGTGTCTTCGAGCAACTGACACGAAAAGTGAACAGGCACTACAAAAGTGAACTCAAGGTACTGATCGCTATTTTTATAAAGGAGCATTTTTCACCGCCCTGGAAAGTTTTTACGTGGGTGGGGGTTCTCCTTGGACTGTTTCTTAGCGTTGTGCAAACCATCTTCATAATAAAATCGGCATAAGTAGTAAGTAGCGTAACAGAGGGAGCTTTTCAGTGATTTGTATGATGTTGGCTATTTTGCATATAACAAATTCCTGTGCAAAGCATCTTCTTAACAAAATGGTATAAAAGTAGTAATTAGTGTGTAACAGAGGGAACTTTCTAGTGATTTGTATGCCGATGGCTATTTTCTGTACTACAAGTTTCTGTGCAAACTATCTTCTAAATAAAATCGTTGTATAAGTAGTGACTAGTGTAACAGAGGCAGCTTTCTAGTGAATTGTATGTTGTTGGCTATTTTATGTATAACAAGTGTTCGAGTATTATTCTGTCGAGCATTCCTCATTTCTGAACAGTACGTCAGACTTCAGTAAATATACTAGCACAGCTGCAAAGTGGTTGGAGTTGTAGTGGGTGAATTCTGAAAGTTATTTGGACGAAAAGTATTTTGGTGAATTGAAATGTACTGACAGTTAAAGATTAATCAGTTAAATGTGGCAATTATATGGTGGTACAGTAATTTCTTAATTTGATTAGGTAAATGTTAAAAAGTAAACAGATTAACTGATGCATTCAAAAATACAAGGAAATTATGAAAAGTAAATCACATTCATTGATTTGGGAGGATGACTAAGAATATTTCAACATTTTCAATTGTTACTATCAGATTAGAATTTTAGATTAAAAGGTAATTAATTCTGCCCATCTCCAATAAATATAAGTCTTTCAACTTAATAATATTAGAAAAATAAAAACAATAAATTTTGGTGATGGCTTCATTTCACATCATTTTTAACATCATTATTAATTCCTCTGCTGGCAACCAACTCTTCTCGTACAGGTTCATCTCGCCCGTAACGCCTCCTCCTCTGCTGTGTAGGGATCAAAATTGAGTCCTTTTCGGTCCTTTCGACAGATTCAAACCTGTTTTTAAAAAGGATAATTCGAAAAACATAAAAAAAAATATGAAGTTATAAACATTTTTTTATTTATATTTTGAATAATTTTAAATTTATCAATGTTCTAACTTTCAACTTTTGGTTTTTAATGAATATGGTACCTTCCATATTATATGAATATGGATAACTTTCAACTTTTGGTTTTTAACGAATATGGTAACTTT
>SNQJ01S0108020.1:19368-29556 GCA_010110895.2 Picea sitchensis
TAGACGAGAAAGAATGTGAAGCCTCAGCTTCGTTACAGGTACCTCGAATTCTAGTGAACTATTAGCTATTTCTTTTTGGTATGGTATGGACCACTTGGTTGAAAATTAGTTTCCAAAAAGAATGATAAGAAATTAGTTAAATTGGCCATTATAGATTCAATTATTGGAGCATGTGATAATGAGTGAAAAAATAACATAACCATTACTTACGATTTGGGCAAATTAACTTTGTTTACAGTTTCAATAACGCTGTTTCCGTTTCTCATGCTTTACATGCTAAAAGATCTCTCATGGGCTAATCATGGCACCGGGAGATCCCCTTTTACTTTCTTAAAAGAAATTGTGACTCGGGAGGGAGAATTTGTTGACCAGATATTTCGGGCCATGCAAATTACTATGCCATTTGTCATAATTTAGCTTTTGGTGAACAGAGACTAGTTTATGATAGATGTAGTATCTCTATTTCTCGATGTATAGGTAATTTTGGTTCGAAGATCTGATTTGATGGAAATTGCGCAGGAGGGTTATCCTTTATGCCGAGTTTTCAAAAAAAGCGGGCCCGGGCGGAGGGTTGAATACAATACAGTGTACTTGTTTCATGTAATAAAAACATGTTTTTTCTGTGGAAGAACAGTCTGAAGAGGAGCCGTCGCCATTATCACATGGGGAAGAGGAGGATCAAACCAATTCAAGAGAAACATCTTCCGAAATTATAAACGACACGAATGTGGATGATGGAGTTTCGAAGAGAGGGTTGCAATCAGCGAGTTATGAGAGTGCTAGCTGCAATTTCACCTCACTCAATGAGTCCAAAGCCATCCCAAGGTTTCAGAACCATGTTTTCCTTCAAGAAATTTTGAAATTATGGTTACTCCTTTTTTTAGTAAACTTCTTTTAAATGTCTTTCGCCCATGTGTGTATACCCTTTATTAAGGTTTTATCTTATCTTGGGTTTTGCAGGTTGAGCATAATGAGACTTCAAGGTCACCCTTGATGGTTCGCTATTTTCGCTATGCCGCGGTTGTTTCCATAGATACATTCAAATAAAAATGGAGTTTCTGGACATCGCCACATTGGGTATGGCTTATAGATATGTTGTCAATATCGAGCAAAAGAAGAGAGAGTTCGAAGCAAGGAAAAGACGGCCCCAACCCACATAGCAAGGGATAGAGAAAATATGGCTACTCTCAAGACAACCAGTCCAAGAAACAACACAAGAAGGGCAATGAGAAGAGGAAGAAGGAAAGGGAAAAATGGTGTGAATACCTTAAAAGCCCTTGGCACAACATTGAAGAATGTCACTCCAAGCAGTCACTCGTGGCTGAGCTGAAGGCTTCCGAGTCGAAGGTTGATGCTGATTATGAATCAAATCTAGAAGGAGGGAAGCAGATTATCCATGATGAACCCAGTGCCACTATCACTACCACCAAAGTCCAGCCAATCGAACCAGAATAACCAGAGGAATGAGAACACCTCTTTCACTCACAGATGTTGGTAAAGGGGGCTCCACCTCATTTCATTGCTGATAGAAGAAGTCAAAAGAACCTAATCTCAGCAGAGGTTGTCAAGCGGTTCGACCTCCCGACGACACCACACCCGCAGCCCTACACCATGAGTTGGATTCACCAAGGAAAAGATCTTTGTGTAAGTGAACAATGTCATCTACCCTTCGGCATCAAGCCCTTCAAAGATGAGGTATTGTGTGATATTTATCCCCTTGAATTTTATGATGTTCTTTTAGGACAACCATATTTGTGGAAGCATCATGTTGTGTATGAGTCTAGACCCCACAGTGTTATTATTACTTTTGGTAAACAATTGTATATAATACTAGATGTAGCGTCGCCTACCTCTATTTCTTTAATCTCTGCTAAGAAATGCAGTAAGGTCATTTTGCGTACCGGGAAGTTCGTCTTCTTTGTGATCTGTGCTCACGGTAAGCAGAAGGTCGTCGCCACATTCGTGGCATCTACACAAAGCCTCTCTTTGTAGAAAAAACAAGTGGATAGGATCATAGAAGAGTACAGAGACATATTTTCCTCACCCAATGGGGTACCGACACACTGCCAAGTCAAGCATCCAATTTATCTAACCCCCGGTGCACCTCTACCTAATGGGCCAGTCTATCGTCGCTCACTGATGGAAAATGAAAAAATCAAGCATCAGATCCAAGAGCATCTTCAAAAGGAGCACATCAGACTCAGCTCCTCCCCTTGCAAAAGCCTGATTGTACTGGTGCAGAAGAAGGATGGGACCTGGTGACTCTCCATTGATTATAAAGCACTAAACAAAATCACAGTTAGAAATCGGTACCCAATTCAGAGGATTGAGGACCTTCTTGACCAACACAAGGGGGGGTAAAAACATGCGATTGTGTTACACTTTTTCCACCTTTGTGGCGATCAAATTTTATAAAAAAAGATGAATCTGAAATATTTTCCAGTAAATTTACAAAATCATTAAGAATTAGAGGATAGTATAAGAAAATAAAACTTTTCAATTTGAATAAGTTTTTATATGGTATTTTTTCTCAAATTTAATATATATTTTTATGTGAGTTATTTCATTTTTTTTTAAAGGTCATTCATTATTATTTTATACATATTTTAAAGAATGATAAAACGGCTACCCCATTTCCATATCCATTTTATTTTTTTAATTCCAATTTAGTTAAGAGATTTCTTGTAAATTCTCTCAATATTGTTAAACAATTTTTTTTTTATTATTTTTCATCATATTTTTGAATTATTATTAAAATATCAATATAAATAATAATTTTTATATATATGTAAAAAAAACCAAAAAAATCCAATTTAAATCTTTATAACAAATTTTTTATATATAAATTTATTAAAAACATATAAATGAATGTTAAAATCAGTTTTTTAATTTTTTAAAGATATATTTCAATTTTTTATAATAAATGATTTAAATAATTTATAATAACATATTTTATATTATTAAAAATATAATATATAAATATAAATTATATTAAAAAATCAATAAAAAATTATATATTCAAAATCAGCTCATCAAGATTTATCTTGTGTAAATTTTTTAACAAATGATACAAATAATTGATATATTTTCTAAAGCCATAAAGATGGATATCTTCATGAAAAAAAGTCATTCAATTTAATTTATTCGCTAGAAACTTCCTATTTAATTATTTCTTATGTTGGCTGGAAGGAATTTCATAGTGAATTGTGTTCACTCAAACACATTTGTATAAGTAAGAGGAGGAGTTTGTTCGAAGGCATTTCAGAAGAACCACGTGGTGGACCGAGTTCTTACATGGAAGGAGTTCATTCGAAGGCATTTCAGAACCAATCACGTGTTGAAATGAGTTCTTGCATGGAAGGACTTCGATCGAACTATTTATATATATAATTGTGTGGAAGGATTTATGCTAATTTTTGGAATGAAAGATTAATTTTATATATTATTAAATAGGGTCAACATATTATCTATATATATATAATTTCGTGAGAGGTTTTANATATATATATATATATTTATATATATATATTTCAACATAAACGATATTATGTACTCATTATACTTCACCATGATTATTGCTATTATAGCAAAAATTCTGAACATATTATACTAAGTTATATTACTAAATGTTTTAAAGAGAGTTAATTTTTTGTCTCTCATCCACATGGATTGTTTGATGGAATTCATATTCATATACATTATATATTCAATTCATCGAGATGGATTATTCGATCGAATTCATGTTTGCCCAAATTTGTGGTGTTATTTTTGGTGTATATAGATTCGCACAAACATGTTTATTTTTCGGAATATACTTACACCATAATTCCCAATCCTACCTGTTATTTTCTTGTTCGGTAAATTGATTAATAAGTTCATTTGAAACTTTTCATACGTTTATTTTATTTTAATTTTTTTTTCTATCTGTAGAAAAAACAAGTGGACTCGATTTTGGAAGAGTACAGATTCATCTTCTCCTCACCCACTGGAGTACTGACACATTGCCAAGTCAAACATTCAATTTATCTAACCTCAGGTGCACCTCTTCCTAATGGTCCAGTGTATCGTCGCTCATTGATGGAAATGACAAAATCAAGCATCATATCCAAGAGCTTCTTCAAAAGGGGCACATCACACCCAACTCCTCCCCTTGCGAAAGCCTGATCGTACTGGTGCAGAAGAAGGATGGGACCTGGTGACTCTCCATTGATTATAGAGCATTAAACAAAATCACAGTTATAAATCGGTAGCCAATTCTGAGGATTGATGACCTTCTTGACCAACTCAAGGGGGCAAAGTTCTTCAGCACGATTGACCTAAAGTCTAGCTACCACCAGGTTCCCATTGAACCAACTAATGTATGGAATACAACTTTAAAATCTAAAGAAGGTCTCTTTGAATGGTTGGTCATGTCCTTTGGCCTAACAAATGCACCTGCCACTTTCATGAGGTTGATGGATGATGTATTGAGACCCTTCACCAACTCTTTTGTGGTGGTATATTTGGATGACATCCTCATCTTCAGCAGAACTTGGGAGGAGCACATGCGACATATTCAATAGGTTTTGAGCACTATGTGGTAGCACAAGCTATATGTCAACTTGGAAAAATGTTCCTTTGGAATGAACAAGGTCCAAGATTAGGATACATTGTTGATGAGCATGGGGTACATTTCGATCCCGCTAATATCCAAGTCATTCGTGACGGGCCAGCCCCGACCAAACTAACCGAGCTTCGAAGCTTCTTGGAACTGGCCAATTTATACCGACGGTTTGTGTTGGGATTCTCCCATATTGCATCGGCCCTCAGCCACGTGACCAAGGGCGGTGGAAGGGAAAAGTTTGTGTTTGGGAAGGAACAACAATGAACATTTGATTATCTGAAGCATCGCTTGTGCTCATCACCAATACTGTACTTTCCTGATCTGCAACAACCATTCGAGTTTGAGACTAATGCATTTGACTATGTTGTAGGTTCATTTCTCACTCAACACAGTCATTTGGTGGCATACCATAGTGAGAAACTCTAAGATACTATCCGGAAATACCCCACCTATGAAAATGAAATGTATTCCATTGTACAAGTCTCTCGTAAATGGAAACATTACATTATGGGANAGGAGACAATCATCCACACTGATCACAAGCCTGTACAATTCATACAAAGAGAGGGGAAGTTGCAGAACGACGACCATCAGAAGTGGTCCACCTACCTGCAACAGTTCGATCTTAACACCAAGTATAAGACATGGAGCACAAATCATGTCGTTGAATACCTTAGTCTACCTCTCGTAGTTTCACTCACCACTATGCTCCATTCCTATGGACATGAGGCATCTGAGTGGCCCCAACTTTATCAGCAACATCCATAATTCGCCACCACCTATCAACTCTTGGGTACATGCGTGATTGTCACCGATTTTCACATTCAGGATAGGTTGTTATGGCATTTGGACCATCTTTTTCTTCTTGCAAGAGAGCATGCAAAGATGATTTGGAAATCCCACTACAGTCGGGTGGCAATACATTTTGGCATGGAGAAAATTGTGGATGCTCTCCAGAAATATTTTTATTGACCAAAAATTCAACATGATGTCAACAAGTATATCAGATATTACACTTCTTGTGCCTTTTCCAAGCCAGCCATCAAGAAACAAGGCTTATACACCCCTCTTCCTACCCCCGAGAAGCCTTGGGAATCCATCTCGATGGATTACATGTGTGGTCTTTCGTCCACCAAGAAAGGTAATGATTGTGTATTTGTGGTCGTTTATCGGTTTGCAAAGATGACCATCCTCACAGCCTGCAAGAATAACATTGCAATGATAGATATTGCCAAGCTCTTCTTCAAACGAGTGTGGGTCCATTTTGGGATACCACAAACCATTGTCTCCAACCAGGAAAACAGGTTTCTAAGGAAATTTTTGTTGAGTCTCTGGTCATTGTTGGACACCAAGCTCACTAAATCCATCGCTTTCCACCCCCAAACAGATGACCAAACATAGGTCACCAATCGAATGATTGTGCACATCCTATGCATGTACAAATCTAAGCATCCATGTACATGGGATGAGAATCTCCCCTATGGTCAACACAGTTACAACAGGGCTCTTCATAGCTCCATCAGCCATAGCCCATTTCAGGTGGGACTGAGATTCCAACCCTTGGGTCCCATTGATGTTGCACTACCTCTAGAAACCACACAGACAGACTCTTTCCATGTTAAGTTTGAGACAAAGCCACCAGATTCATTGAGTGGATTCAACACATCCACCAACAGGTCTAGGAGATTTTGCATAAAGCTAATGCTAAGTAAAAGCTGTGCCATTATCAACTTAGGGTACTACACCCGTTTCAGGTTGGAGACAAGGTCTGGTTACACTTGTAGAAGGAAAATCTTAGAGGGCCCCATCAGAATCTCCTCCCACTTCGCTATGGGCCTTACAGCATCACCAAGGTTGTGGGTAAAAAAAAATTTGAGCTCAACACTCCACCATTCCTTGGCTTGCACCTAGTGTTTAATGTGGACCTCCTCCAACCATATTTTCCACCATTATTGGACACCTTAAAGATTGGAGAACAACTGACACCAAAAAAACTCAACCCTAACTGCATAGAACATGCATCCACTAATAAGATAGTGTGCACACGAGTCAAGGGCACTCGCTAGCAGAGGATCCAACTTCATCGGGTTGTGAAGGTAGGGAAACTCCTACACCAAGGCCAGTGGCTCACCTGGGGCCAAATCGAGCAGAAGTTTTCTCACCTGATGGGGGAACTCAATGCAATGGAGACCATTGCTTCCTAAGGGGGGAGGATTGATCTAGGTGGATATTCGTGGCCACCCACGTATTCCAACTGGCTCCTCTTATCAGTTTTTATTTCAACACGTTCTTCTGTACTTCTTTGTAATTGTGGGTTCTACACTTCTGGGCTTGCCTAAAGCCCTACATATCTTCTAGGTGGATATTGATGGCCGTCCACCTATTCCAAATGGATTATTTTGTATGTTTTCATATCATCACATCTTGTTGTAATTCCAGGGTCATTTTGGAGCGCTAAAATGTGTTTTTTTGGCTCGCCACAGTCAAACTGTAGACATAGTCTGAGTTTGACGACGTAATGCGTAGTCCTCTAAAAGATATTTTGAACGAGCTATCACGTGTCTAAAACGGAGGTCGTATGCAAAATTTATGACCCCAAGAAGTTGAGGTACCAACTTACCCATAGGGGCCCACACGACTTTGATGTTTCACCTCCTAGGGTTAGGTTTTTGGATGTCTAGGGTTATAACATTCATGGGTAATTTTAAAAAGGCCTCTGGATCCTCATTGTAATCATTATGCTCAGACGAATGCTCTTAGCAACCACATCTCTTCTAAGAGATAGCTACCACCATTCAAGCAAGTGTTTCAACTTTACAGTTTTATAGCTTCAACCTATTTTGTTTATTCAATAGAAGATATTGTTCACAAAATAACTGTGTTGTTCTTCATATCTCTGTAATTATTGTATTCAATATGTTAATCAGTTCATTCCACTCCTAAATCCGTATCAATAACATAATTCTAATCTATTATACATATAGAATCCTATTTTAACCTATAACTATTCCTAATGTAACAAAAACATATATTAAATGCAAACATATAGTTTTATTTATAAAAACATAAATAATTCACATTTCAATGTAATAACCATACTAGCATACTTGGTTCAAATATAAACTAGAATAAAATTGTATGTTTAAAAGGTACTAAATATATTCTCATAATCAAATCACTTATAACAATTCCAAAACATCTTTCATAAACAAGGAAATCATTTTATCGTTAATGAAATGACAACAAAACAAAATAAGAATATTAGTTGATATACATAGAGAAATCTAATGCATAAAACAATAAACATTTTATGGTCATAAACATCTTGTTCGTGTATTCAATCCTTTGAAAAAATATATACAAGCACAATTTTCCACATTCTCTTTTAAACAATATCCCAGAGTAATATTAACATACAATCGTAATATTATTGTTAGGATGAAAGATATTCTAATAAAAAAGATCAACTAATACAAGGAATATTGATGAAAATATCATCCAGCTCACTTCCTTTTCATTAAGATTTTGTTTGCATTTTCATAAAACAATTGAAAAACAATTAAAATAGAAATTAAGGTTAGCAAAATCCTCAATTACATTACTTAACGAAATATCTGAATAAATATTCAAATTATTTTTCTTCTTCGACCAATTAACAAATATCCGTTGCTTATGCTTTTAATTTCTAAAGTATCTCCACTATTACTTAATCTCCTATTTTAATTTCTAAAGTATCTCCACTATTACTTAATCTCCTAATTTCTTCATGCGAGCACATGTGCAATTTTCAAACCAAAAATTAGTAATCATATATAACTAAAACTAAAACTAAATTGTAAAACTCATAAAATAAAAAAGACAACAATAAATAAGTGATTAGTAATCATATATAACTAAAACTAAATTAAATTGTAAAACTCATAAAATAAAAAAGACAACAATAAATAAATATGAAGATTCCTGTCATCTTCCTTTTTATTCAAGGTGGAATAAGGCCTCCCGGACTTGGAGGATAAGAAATAAATGCGATCTAGTTTGTGAGTTTTTTTTAACCAATGCGAGCCAGTTATTCCATTTATGAGAGTTCTTTTCTTTCATGAATGCGAGCTTTTTTTCACAACAAAAACCTTTTTTCCTTAGCAAATTCCGGACTACTTTTGTGTAAATACGGCACAATTTCTCTTACCAAGTGAATTTGTGTTGCGATTTGGTGGGATTGTTTTTCACAACAAATTCTTGGGCTTATTTATTGCAATTTCTTGGTTTTTAAAATAACGATTTCATCTTCATTAAAAATATAAATCGTGAATCCTTTTCCAACGAGATCATGGCTCTTTATTAGCTAATTTGTAGCTCCCTTTCCACGGCAATTTTATGGCGAAATCCGTTGCAAGTTCGTGGTCTATTCTATCAGCGATATAGTGGCCAAAAAACTCAACCATTTTTTTATCTTTCCCTCAGCAAATCGTGGTCCCTTTCAACTGCAATTCCATGGCCTTTCCTCTGTGTTTGGGTCGATATATCTTCAGTTTTTTTCATGCCCTTCATAGCGATAAAATCGTGCTCCATTTTTCCTGTTTTGATGGCATTCCTCTCGACCAATTCTTTTCCTCTAATTCTGATATTCGGATTCCTCTCCATGGCCTTCACTTGTTCTGCTTTTACGGTCCAATCTTTAGCAAAATCACGCCCAAAGTTTCAGCCATATGGTGACCATCATCACAATAATTTGGTTTACTGCTTAAATAGAAATAAAATTAACTTAAAAATGTATTAATAGAAATTTTATTTAAAAACATTATATAATAATAATAATAATTTATTTTTAAGGTCACTGCTAAGCCACACTAAATTGGTGTATTAGACCTCTTATTTGTGAGACAAGGAATCTTTTTTACCTAATAATTTAATTGATAAAATCTATAAAAATATACATACTCTACTCTTCTACTCCTCTGGATTATATATATATATTTATAATCTGAAAAAATAAAATAAAAATAAAATTAAATTAAAAATTATTAATAAAAATTTTATTTACAAAAATAAAAATTATATATATATATATAAAGTATGGCCAAAATTCAAGCAAATTTTATCAAAATTCTAATTCACATTTTCAGGTCTTGACACTTGGAATAAGTTTCGTGGACATCCAAAACTGAAAAGCAAAGAATTTCTACAGAAAAGATAATCAAATCCGTAAAAAAAGCAAAATTGTAAAAGAAATATATTTTAAGTGAGAGATAATCAAATCCTTAAAAAAGCAAAATTGTGAAAAAAAAAAAACCTTTTTAAGTGAGAGTGAGTTTAAAAAAATACAATATTGTGAAAAAAAAAAAACCTTTTTAAGTGAGAGTGAGTTTAAAAAAATACAATACTTCACTTAAATTAAAAACTATTAGCAGAATTCCAATCTTTGACGTAGAGTGACTTTCATCAAAATAACATTTAGTTGAGTTAATTTAATCCAACAAAATGACTAACTAATTGTATTACATACAGAAACAAAATAATGGCGAAAATGTTAAAACATTACTAAAAACCAATTTAGAGATTTCCAAAGGTATGAGATGTTATTAATA
>SNQJ01S0108021.1:0-29554 GCA_010110895.2 Picea sitchensis
GATCCTCTTGGTTCGGAGCTTCAAGGAGCTGCAAAGTGACTCGATTGGATCCTCCAATTCCAAGTTGTTCAACACTACGAAAATAACGGGAACCGATTAGAAAGAATGTAACTGTTGTAGTGATCCAACCTACATCATCCTATAACAGCTACAACTCGACTGGATCCTCCAATTCCGAGTTGTTCTAACACAATATACAAGAGATGGAAAAGAGGCTAACATCCACAAAGTAATAAGTCTCAAATGCCATATACATAAACCAGAGCAACCAGCGCTTCATCAAAACTTTACAATCGGGAGCCTTGATCAACCATCGATCCCTTACAAAATACAAAGACTTAGTCTATATACTCAGGAAAATTCACCTAACAGACGCATGTCCATCCATCCAAGGCGTGGTGTCCCTTTAGCAGAATTCCGACGGATAATCCCTGTCAGACGCCACCTTAACTGTGCATGACTTCTGTAAGGGGAGGGTAGCTGAGCCATTAAGTGTTGGGCTAGCATGCGCAGACTTCTCTGTCTAGTCGAGGACTTCAGCCTGGCTTCTTTGAAAAAATTGATACACAGGACCTCTTCAAGCAGACCGCTTGCCAGGCCCTCCATTCCCCACATTCAATGAATGAAAGGAGGTTTCAACCACCCGTTTTTTCCTTCATTAACTCCAACAAGTGGAAACTAGGAGCGAAATCGTATTCGATGGCACCTGGAAATTACGATGATCCTTTCAGCGACTGGACTCAATGCTTTCGGCCTCTTTTGCTTAGCTCTTTTATTTCCCAAGTGACCACGGACCTTGACCCTGCTTTTATTCCCATAGGGGATTTCGGCGTTCACGAAATAGGAAGGAGCTAATCCTTGCTTATCATAGTTGCGATGGGCGAAACGCCGAGATGGATCTATTGAGCGCCACGCGTCCTTCAAATCTGACGGTCCTAAACTCACCCGACGCTGCTGTGGGCCCTCGGTCCTGGATGCTCTCGCTACTTCGTGCATCGGGATATGAGGGAGCTGCTCTTTGTGCTTTAAAATCGCGATGGGCGAAAAGGCGAGGAGCCTAATCGCGTGCCAGGTGTCTCCCGTGGGTGGATGGTCGAGATTGCTTCGTGATACTGCAGGCCTGACTTTGAGCGCCTTCGACGCTTTAGGGGTTCAGGGTTTTGAGAGATAGGAACATGAAACCTTCACCCTTTGAAACCCGATTGCCGAAACGCCGACGCGAGTAGATCTCGCGCTACGCGTCCTCTGGATGGACGGCTATTATCCTTTCTTGCACACAATGTGGACGCCATCTATGGGGTTATCTTTGGTGCAACTTTTCTATTCGCGATTCCCCGCCAACCGTTGATATGCTCATGTGGATGGATCCAGACCGCTGACACTATAACTTTGCCCACTCGCTTGATTTTAAGTCTAAAAAGGACTTCTTTTGTTCGTTGCGCATGGGCGCCCCTCGTGCAACCTGTAGACCTGGACATCCCGATGCCAAAGACAAGTAATGTTGCTAACATTAGGCTCCATGGGGGAATAGATTCGTCCTTGTGATGCTCTAAGGACTCATTTTGTCGTTCCAGTGCCTTGTTGTTGGGCTATGGAGTCATTTACTAAGTCGAAACAATAAAAGTAAAAACGAAGAACAAAAAAGATAATATTTACAAAACACAGGAGCCACGGAAGGCTCAGAAAAAATATTTTTTAAGAAAATGCCCATTTACTGGGCTGCTGAAAACTTCTTCGCCCTCCAAATCTTGCAACCTGTACGTGTTATTTGAGAAAACCTCAAAGATTCTGAAAGGCCTGATCCACAGGGCTTCAAATTTGTCGTGCTTGCCCTTGTCTTGTTTAGGAGCATCCCATTTCAGTACCAGGCCTCCTACCTGGAACTCCTCCTTCTTGGATTTCTTATCAAAAACCTACTTGATCCTTTGTTGGTGGTCCTGAACTCTGATCATCACCTGCTCTCTGACCTGCTGGACTTCTACCAGTTGGTGAATCCTTCTGACCATGTCATTAGTCTCTTCTTGATAATCCTGGAAGAATTTCTCTACGGGAATGGCCAGCTGAGAAGGGAAGACAGCTTCTACTCCGTATACTAACTGGAAAGGGGAAGTGCCTATAGATCTCTTTGTAGTCACCCGATCAGCCCATAGGGCGAATTTCAACTTTGAATTCTAAGCCTTTTTGTTGTCCTCCAACAATATTTTGATGATCCTTATGAGACTTTTGTTGGAGGATTCTGCTAAATCATGTCCCCGACGATAGTATGGAGTGGAGTGAATCAGCTTGATTCTGAATTGCTAAAAAAACTTAACCAGTGGTTCAGCCTTGAATGAGGTTGCATTATCTGTAACGATCTTTCTTGGACAACCGAATCTTGTGATGAGGTCTTCTAGGAATCCAATAATTACCTTGTGGGAAGCACTCCTGGTGGGGATAGCTTCAATCCATTTGGTAAAGAAGTCTATGGCAGTCGGGATCCATCTGTGCTGCCCACTGGAAGCAGGGTGAATTTCTCCAATAAAATCTAGGCCCCATTGCTGGAAGGGTCCCGAAACAACTACAGGCTGTAAAGGTAGAGACTTGAGCTGCTGCTTTCCTGAAAATCTCTGGCATGTAATACAGGCTCTAACTCTTCTATGGACATTAGCGAACAAGGTGGGCCAGTAGTACCCAGCTCTGACAATTTTGTGGGTTGTGGTCTTCCAAGAATGGTACCCTCCACATAGGCCACTATGAAATTCAAACATGATCCTGTCGGCCTCTTGTGGATCCATGCATTTTAACAGTACCCCAGGGGGGTATTTCCAGTATAAGATTTGATCAATAAGGCAATATTTGACTGCCTTGAGCTTCAGAGCTCTTTCTTTGTTTCTTGGCAATCCGTCTGGAGGCCGCAACTTCTGCAGAAAGTATATGACATCCTTATACCAAGGACATCGGGCCAATGGGGGCTCCCTTTGAGGGTCTCTTTCAGACAGTCGACCCTGCTGGATTCCTGAGCATTCGTAGATGAAACTTATCCCCAAATCTTAGCAATTGGCTTCAGCCAATAGCTTGGCTAAGCCCTGACCTTTGATTAATTTTGTAAGCTTTATTTCCAAGTCAAACTCCAGAATCCTGGCTATCCACTTACTCCTTCTCCCGTCTATGTCAGGCTGGATAAGAATGTATTTAACAACAGTTGAGGGGACATAAGCTATGATTTTTTACTGCAGGACGTAGATTCTAAATGCCTTGAGAGCCTTCACCGGGGCATAGGCCTGCTTCTCCATAGTGTCATACCTGACTTCAGCGTCCCTCAATGCTCGGCTAAAATAGGCAATAGGCTGCTCTAGACCATCCTTGTTTGTATGTAATAAAACAACGGCCATCGTGTCAGGTGAAGCGAAGGATAATATAAGGAAACCCTTCGAGTAATCGAAACTGATAAGCACGGGCACTTCAAACAGGGCCTTCTTTATTTGCTCAAAGGAATTTCGAGATTCAGAAGTCCATTTCACTTCATTTCCTTTCCTTAACATGGTTGTTATAAGTTTTACCTCCTCGGCAAAGTTAGGCACAAACCTCCTTAGGAAATTAATCTTGCCAAGGAAGGATTGGACATCCTTCTTGGACCTTGGGACTGATAAGGCTTGTATTGCCTCAACTCTGCTAGGGTCAATCCTGACTCCTTCCGCTGATACTATGTGGCCTAGAAATTTTCCCTCCTGCATGGCGAACAAAGATTTCTTGGGGTTTAATGAAATGCCAAAACTCCTGCATTTCAGGAAAACCTTCTTGAGATGACGACAGTGTGCCTTATCAGACTTTGAAAACAATGTGATGTCATCCAGATAGACGACCACAAATTTATCCTTTTTGCCGACGAAAGCTATGTCCATGGCACGCTGAAACGTTTCCCCTGCATTCATTAATCCAAATGACATCTTGGCGTACATGAATGTGCCCCATGGAGTGGTAAATGTCATCTTTTCCCTGTCCTCAGGTAGGACAGAGACCTAATTGTAGCCAGAGAAACCATCAATCATGGACATCCTGGAAGCTCCTGTTACCCTCTGCAGAATATGTTCCATCTTTGGTAAGGGGTAGTTGTCTTTTCGCGAGCTCCTGTTCAGGTTTCTGAAGTCTACACATAGTTGGATCTCCCCACTCTTTTTCCTTACTGGCACCAAGTTGGCCACCCACTCTAAATACCTCAGTGGTACAATGATCTGAGCTTGAAGCAGCTTCTTCACTTCCCTCTCCATGATAGGCAGCAGCATAGGATTGATTTGTCTCAGCTTCTACCTAAATGGCTTTGCCTCCTCTTTTAATGGGATTTTATGCTCGATGACAGAAGTGTCATATGTTTTGAGGTATTCGTAGGTCCAGGAAAACACATCAGCGAATTCTCTCAAAAGTCCAGTGTATTCGGACTTCTGCTCCTCTGTCATGCTTCTTGACAATTTGACAAACTTGGGCTCATTCTCAGTCCCAATGTTACACTGAAGAGTACCAATGTCATCCTCTGTGGTCTCCCCTTTTAATGACACATCGTTTCTATCAAAAATCCTTTCTAAAGGAACCAGTCCTCTTGGAATATGATTGTTGGGCAGCTGCACAATGTTACGCTCTACAATCTTATTCAGAAAATTACCCCCATCAATCTCTTCTTCGGAGACAGATTCTTGGTCGATATGCATCTCTAAAAATTCTTCGAAAGTCTCCAGGAATTTCTTGACCTAGATCATCCTCGAAAACCTTCCAATGTTTGACGTTGTTAGGTATGGAGGGCCTGTATTTTACCTCCACATCATATCTGAATTTGGGCGGCAAGGGTACTTTGAAATCACTTGCTGATGTAGCCAAGGAATCTGCCATTGTGTTCTCCTCTCTTGGGATGAAAGAAATGTTAAATGATGAGAAGAAACTGTTAATTAGGTCCCATACCTTGTTTTTGTAACTCCCGAGTCAAGGATGCTTAGCTTGGTAAACGCTTCTGATCTGTTGGACCACCAACTCTGCATCACCAAACACTGCTACCTCCTGAATTCCCATCTCCCTTGCAGCTCTCAACCCCAGGACGAGAGCTTCATACTCTGCCACATTTTTGGTAGCTTCAAATTCTAGCTTGTTTGATAGAGATATGGCTTCTCAAGCAGGTGACACAAAAACCACCCCAGCTCCAGCACCTTCCCTGGAAGAGGCTCCATCAAAGAACATTTTCCAAAAGGGGGTGATGGAGGGAGGAAATTTTGGGGAAATGGTGGGCTTCTTTCTTAGCTTAAGAGGGGGCTAGGGAGCATGGGTGAGTTGTAGTAAACTATAACCTAAATCAGTGTCTAAGGCAAAAATGGGATGGTTGGTACGGTTGGCCTCATCACTGATTATATAGGCCAGTTGGGCTTCTCTGTATAGCCTTCTATGCTCTCCTCCAAACACTGGGATAGTAGCATATGTGAGGTCCATCTGCAAATTTCTCCTCGGTATTTGTATCCAAGACCTTGATAGTAACATACCAAACTTGGGGGGGACATCAGCCACTGCAATATCCATGACCACACTTTCCATGGGCAACTGAAACAGGGTCACGACCAGGTCTTTAATAACTCCTAGACATTGAACCTTTCTGGAGTCAAAGGAATAGAGGTCATTATAGACTCGGGTGACTTCTAGCCCTAACTCTTCCATGATAGTTTTGGGCATGAGGTTGTGAGAAGCCCCCAAATCCATCAAGCAGTTGTGCAACACCTTTTCATGTATGTTTAGGGAAGTGTAGAAGGGAGGGGACGAGTCATTCCTATATTCTACCATAGGACCTAGGATAACTGCAGGTTTTTCATCTTGCAAATTGATGGAGTTTGTGAGAAGGCATGAGGTCTCAGACTGTAAAAGATCAGAGAAGCGTTTCTTGAACCCTTCATGTTTAATCAATTCGGTCAAGGGCACAAGGATTCTGATTTTTTGAATTTCATGCTCGAAATTAAAAGAAGATGTAAGCTTCGGAATTTCTCTTATTTTGGGAACATGACTCTGGACTATGGGAGAGAGGGGTTGGTGCTTCTTACCTCTGTGATTGTCTGCTACTTCATTAGTGGGCTTCTCTATTCTAGTGGACCGCTCAGGAGCATCAGGTGTTACTGTCTTTTTCTTTGACCTCAGATCATATTTGCCTTGGTTGTCAGTAGCCTTGTCTCCTTTGCTCAGTTCATTTAGTTGATTGTCCATGAGGGACTCCTCGTACACTGACTGAGTGAGATGAGGAAAAGGAGGAGTGTCTTCGAAGCAATGTATTTCAGGATCAAGCTCATCTGTTTCTCCTTCTTCCCCCTCGGCCACAAAATTGTTTTGAAAAGGGGCCTGAATTTTCTGGTCCTCTCTGTCTCTTCCCCTCTCTCTTTGCACATTCGGGGGAGTAAAATTGTTCGGCCTCCTGAAACCTCCTTTGTTTTCGGTGTTTTGAGGGCCCTTGTATCCTTGCCTCCCTTCGACCTTCATTCTCTCCATCTCTGCAGACAGAGACTTCACCATCTTGGTCAGTTCATCCACTTGAGGGTGGGGCACCGATGATCCAGAAGTTGAGGTTTTCGACCTTCCCTTTCTTCTGTCTGCGTCGGCCTTGTTCATCAGTTTGTCAGTTCCTAACACATTGGATTCCACCTCTATGGCCGCATATTGCATTTGAGCTAGGGAGGTGGCTCTTCTTTCTCTCAACAAAAGAAAGAAATCGGGGCCAAACGCACTAGCATAGGAAATTTTGGCCGAGGCTTCTGAGGGTTTTATTTCAGCAGGAATTTTATTATACATCTTATTAAATATTTTGGAGAAGTCAGAGACAGATGCTCCTTCCATTTTCTTCAAAGACCCGAACTCTGTCATGTAATACATGAAGTCTTTTCTATCGCCCCACTGCCTTAGGAAAGCACCATCCAAGGCTTCAATCCCAACAATAGATCCAGGGGCCAATCCTCTGAACCATTTCCTCACCTCACCATCCAGGCTCTGGAAAAATACTCTCATCCAGACATCTTCATTTTCAATGTTCAGGTTTTCTGCATAACTGTAGAAAGTAGCCAGGTGCTCTTCCGCGATTACATCCCCTTCTCCAGTGAACTTGGGCATGTATTTCAAGTAATCTCCAGCAGGGAGAGGATTCATAGGATGAGGTAGAACTAATGGATAATATTTGGCAGCGACTATGGCATCCATCCTATTCAAGGGGGGATTAGCACCAGCCATAGGAATATTAGGTGGAGGAGAACTTGGAGGAGAAGGAGTTCGCGAAGGGGGTACTGGGAATGAGTCACGAAGTGGAGTGGGAAACAAGAGGGGATTTAAGGAGAAGGCTAACGAGCTCAAGTTAGAAGGTGCTCCTCTTTGCACAGGAGTGGGAAAATCTTCTATAGTCTTGGGTCTACGCCAAGGTACAACTTCAGGGGAGAGGGGAGTGACAAGGATTTCTCCCTCCAATCCCAGACTAGTAGGGGAAAACTCAGCAGGAACACTCCCGAAATTTAGGAAATGGGAAACCTCAGACGGAGGTCTATTAGGAAACTGAGGAGGAGAAAATGGAGTTCCTACAGAAGGAGATGGTGGATTACCTGGTTCGGCGGTGGAAGCTTCTTCTTCAGAGGCCTTTCCTTTTCTGAGAACCACCTCTGGATCAGTTTCAGGTGTAGCTAGAGGCAGTTGTGGATGAGACCGCATGTGTCTGCCTTTGAAAGCCATAATTAATAGAGCAGGTTCTCCCCAGTGGAGTCGTCACAATGGAGTCGCCAGGTGCACAACAACAATCTTCAAAGGCTCTGATACCCAATGCACCTTCATAATCAGAGGTTCAATGTCGTTCAATCTCGGGGGAAATTTTCAAATTCGTCCCCGACAACGACGCCAGAAATGGTAGCATCAGAAGTCACTCCTGGATTGCTTGTAGGAGCAAAGCCCAATGCCCATCAGTTTTTATGTCACGGTTTAATAAATGGGGTGATCAAATGGGTAAAGAGTCAAGAAGATAAAACTTTGACTCAGGAGACCAGGCCTGGTATGTATGCAGCAAGGGAGGTCTTGATCCAACTTCTGTCAGTAAATGGATTAAAGGTTTGTAGAGGGAAGACTTGTGAGAAGGGTGAGCAAGACTGCCTCAGGCGACAAGCCTTCGGAAGCTTGAGGATGAAAAAATCAGAAGCCAAGATCCTCTTGGTTTGGAGATTCAAGGAGCTGCAAAGTGACTCGACTGGATCCTCCAATTCCAAGTTGTTCAGCGCTACGAAAATAACGGGAACCGATTAGAAACAATGTAACTGTTGCAGTGATCCAACCTACATCATCCTATAACAGCTACAACTCGATTGGATCCTCCAATTTTGAGCTCTTCTAACACAGTATATAAGAGATGGAAAAGAGGCTGACATCCATAAAGTAAGAAGTCTCAAATGCCATATACATAAACCAGAGCGACCAACGCTTCATCAAAACTTTACAATCGGGAGCCTTGCTCAACCATCGATCCCTTACAAAATACAAAGACTCAGTCTATATACTCAGGAAAATTCACCTAACAGAGGCATGTCCAGCCATCCAAGGTGTGGTGTCCCTTCAGCAGAATTCTGACGGATAATCCCTGTCAGACGCCACCTTAACTGCGCATGACTTCTGTAAGGGGAGGGTAGTTGAGCCATTAAGTGTTGGGCTAGCGTGCGTAGACTTCTCTGTCTAGTCGAGGACTTCGGCATGGCTTCTTTGAAAAAATTGATACAGAGGACCTCTTCGAGCAAACCGCTTGCCAGGCCCTCTATTCCCCACATTCAATGAATGAAAGGAGGTTTCAACCACCCGTTTTTGCCTTCATTAACTCCAAGTGGAAACCAGGAGCGAAATTTTATCCGATGGCACCTGGAAATCGTGATGATCCTTTCGGCGACTGGACTCAATGCTTTCAGCCTCTTTTGCTTAGCTCTTTGATTTCCCAAGTGACCACGGACCTTGACCCTGCTTTTATTCCCATAAGGGCTTTCGGCATTCGCGAAATAGGAAGGAGTTGATCCCTGTTTATCATATTTGCGATGGGCGAAACGTCGAGATGGCTCTATTGAGCACCATGCATCCTTCAAATCTGACGGTCCTAAACTCACCTGACGCTGCTATGGGCCCCCGATCCTGGATGCTCTCGCTACTTCACGCATCGGGATATGAGGGAGCTGCTCTTTGCGCTTCGAAATCGCGATGGGAGAAAAGGCGGGGAGCCTAATCGCACGCCAGGTGTCTCCCGCGGGTGGACGGTCGAGATTGCTTCGTGATACTGCGGGCCCGGCTTTGAGAGCCTTCGGCGCTTTCGGGGTTCGGGGTTTCGAGAGATAGAACAACATGAAACCTTCACCCTTTGAACCCCTGATTACCGAAACGCCGACGCGAGTAGATCTCGTGCCACGCGTCCTCTGGATGGACGGTTGTTATCCTTTCTTGCACACAATGTGGACACCATCTATGGGGTTATCTTCAGTGCAACTTTTCTATTCGCGATTCCCCGCCAACCGTTGATACGCTCATGTGGATGGATCCAGACTGCTGACACTATAACTTTGCCCGCTCGCTTGATTTTAAGTTCGAAAATGACTTCTTCTGTTCGCTGTGCTTGGGCGCCCCTCGTGCAACCTGCAGACCTGGACATCCCGATGCTGAAGACAAGTAATGTTGCTAATAGTTAGTTATTTACGCAGTGATCTAAACAAGGCGAGTAGGGAACTGTTCGTTATGGTGGAAGACTCCAGTCGTATCGTAACCAACACGTAACATCAGAGAGAAGCGCGGGGTTACCCACCCTTAGTTTCACCTTTAATAACCATAGTCATCCGGGTATGCCCTTAATCCTAATGTCAACTCATCTAGGTAAGAGTATAGGTAATTAATGTCAGAGTTATAATATGGTGTGTGCAAGGTCCACTCCAACCCGACTCCCTTAATTAGGAGAGTGGAAATACAAATCTTTGTGTATGGGCAAATAAACTTAAGTATCAACATTTATATAGTATGATATAGGGGTTTAGGAAAAGGCCCCTTTTTGTCATTGAAACTTATCGTTGTGCTAAAGTAATATATTCAAGGGTCACTCCAAGCCAAAGGAGATGTAAGCACCCACCTTATGAAAAATTTAAAGGATAATGACCCTCGAATTTTTTTTATTTTTTTTATTTTTATGATAAATTTGAGGATTATTACACGACGACATGTCAAAGACCTCAGGGTAGTGAGTCTTACACTCCTATTGTACTCCTACCTGAGCTTTTGAAGATATTGAATTTGTTGCTCGAGCTATGACGTCCCCATCTCCAGCCACAAGCATCAATGCTTCTTGAAGATGCATATTAAATTGTACTTGTATATCTTCAAATGATTTTGAGATGTAGCTCCGTTGTATATTGCTCACGGATACACTTTATATATACTTTTATATGACATGGATCTACAGTGTACTTGATTGACAACCATGCTTAGTTCATCTCGAGCATGGGTGTGCCCGCCTCAAAGATATTATCATTGTTTTGCATATGGCACACTCTTGAACACTCATCTCGGGCTCACTCGACTCTATACCTTCCCACTGGTAAAGAACTTGTAATGTATTTCGACCATCATTTGCTCCCCTCACACATTAGGGGGCATCTGTTATAGTCCAAAAAGGCCTTACCTATGCATACAAGACATTGGCCTTTCCACTTACATACTTTTCCAAAATACTATTGAAGCTTCGTCTTAAAAAAACATTTTTTGAAAAATGTACGTGCCTTGCTGAGCTAATAGCCTGCGTGCACACGCATGCTGCACATTAGTTAGCCTGCGTAGAGATGCGAGTTGCATACTAGTTAGCCCACATAGATACGCGAGTTGCATACTAGTTAGCCCACGTTTACCTCCAAAAATTGTAAAATATTCAAAATTGCAAGAAATTCAATGGATATTACGGGCTATCGAGGGTTTCCTAACAATTTTACCCCTTGTAACCCATCCCCGAACCGAATAACCATATTTTTCTCATATAAAAAGAGGTTTTGGGGTGTCATTTGAAAAGACAAGCAAGAGAATAAGAAAACTCTGCCAAAATACCTTCCCCTTCTTAGCCCAAATTTTGCATCCTATTTTGAGTTTTGGCCTCAGCCTTCCCCTCCAACCCTTTCTCCTTATACAACCCTTTCTCCTTTCCCAAGTGATAAGTTAGTTGTGAGAAGCAGGCGTGGGATTGATGCACTTGGAGCCACGATAGAGGAGCCCAAACCTAGTTCATGGAGCGATTGTTTGTCTTGAAACTTAATAAAAGAGTTCATTCTTGTCCCAAAATATTATGTATATATGCTTTTATTGATTTATACATTTATGTCTATATCTAAACCTTGAAAGTGATAAGTAGAGAGTGCACGTGTTGTAGCATTTTTTTCCTAAGATTTTGCAGGTCAACTTTGGGAGGAGACTCGCAATCTAGGAATTTGCAAAGATGAAAGAGGTCTACACAAGCTGCAAGGATTAAAGGTGCACCCATTGACCTTATTCCCTCTCTCTTATCATTCAGTTTAGATAGTTTTGGGGTATCTTAAGGGTAGAACATTCTTTAAAGGGAAGTCAGTGCTATGCATGTATCAAGACCCAATATAGGGGGTTTTTCCCCATAGCAAACACGTCACACGATATAAGGACCGTGCCACATGGTGTTGAACTTGCCTTCCCCCATCGGTTCTTTGGATTGGTCATACAGGAGAACCAAGTCACCCTCAACATACTGTCGAGGACAGACAGACTTATCATACTGAACCTTAATACATTATTTATTTTCTCCGATAGTCGTAGAGGCATCTCGACGCTGCTGATCGAGACGTTCTAGGTGTACGAGGTGTTCTTCAAGATTGGATGTGTCAGGTAGGAGCTCAATTGCCAACTTGAGGGAAGGGATTTTGCATTCAATCGAAATAATTGACTCCATGCTATGTACTAACTGAAAAGGAGAGAAACTAGTGGAAGTCTTTACCGAGGTTTGATATTCCCAAAGTGCAAGGTAAAGCATTAGATGCCAGTTAGATTTACTCTGACTGACAATTTTTTGCAAGATGGTCTTGAGAGATTTATTCACAGCCTCTACTTTTCCATTTTCCTAGGGATAATAAGGGGAAGAATGATTGTTCTTAAACCCCAATTTTGATGCTAGCTCTTTCATCATTTGATTTTGAAATTTACTGCCATGATCAGTGACAATCTCTCTTAGGATTCTTAGTCGGGCTATAATTTGGTTGAATATGAAGAATGTTGCAATCTTACCATCAGATTTAACGGTGGGCATGGCCTCTACCCATTTAGCGAAGTAATCCACGACCACAATGATATGTTGATGCCGCCCAGTCGAAGTTGGCTTACAGTTCATAAAATATACCCCCCACTTGGTGAAGGGATCGACGGTGATGACTGGGTGAAGAGGGGATGGGTGCAAGTACATTTTTCGGTCGAACAACTAGAAAGGGTGACATTTCTTGACGGCTTCAACACAATCTTTAAAAATTGAAGGCAAAAAATAATCGGCTCGCAATATTTTTTGGTTTATTGCAAGACCAGATAAATGACCACCATAAGCGCCACTATGATAGTCATTGAGAACAGAGTCAACCTCCTCATGATTCAAGCAACGACGTAAAATATTATCTATTCCTCGACGATACAAAGTGTCACCGATGATAAGGTAGTTTTTAGCCTGATGATGTATACATCGTCGATCGTCTCTTGATAGATGTTGGGATAGCTTCAAGGTTTGAAGATAAATTATAATGTCTCCATACCGGGGGTCTGAAGATGAGATAAGGAAGATATGTTCATCCACGAATGAATCGTCATGAAAAAATTTCTCATCTAGTCGAGGGAAGTCCACTATCAACTCAGCAAAAGCTAGCGATTTATTAAACTTCATCGAAGAAAAATCGAGATAAAATTCTTGCAAAATAACAATCTAGTTATTGTATTTCCCCCCTATGATATGCCTGGTGAGGACGTATTGAAATGGATTGATATCTACAACTACGGTAGTTTTTCAAAGTAATATATAATGTCATAATATTTGAACTGCATGTACGACGACCAAGCCTAGTTTCTCTACGTGAGAGTATTTAAGTTCAGGACCAACTAGGTTTCGACTGAGATAGTACACAATGTGCTCATGGAGCTCATTGTCCTCTTGAACCAGAACCATACCAGTCGTCCCTTTGGACACAGTGATATAAAGAAAATAGTCTCTACTATAGTCTGGTGGCTTCAGCAGAGGTGTCGATACCAAAGCTTTCTTGGGCATGCTCATCCCATATAAATGGAGTATCCTTCTTTAAAAGACTCATGAAACCCATAGTTAAATTGGCATAGTTAACTATGAATCGACGCAGGAAATTATCCTTCCCCTGTAAACCTTGAAGTTTTTGAATGTTGCGTGGGGGAGTCAATCGAAGTATTGCCTCAACCTTCATAGGGTCTACCATGATCCCATGCTCAGATACTAAGAATCCTAAAAGATGGATATACCTAACGCAGAAGATGCACTTGTGAGGGTTCAACTGAATGCGATAGTAACGACATCTCTCAAATACTAATCAAAGGTGAGTGGAGTGATCTGCTCTCTTGCGAGAGTGAGCAACAAGATCATCTAGGTAATCTTCAAAAATATGCTTGAGATCATGAAAAGAAAAGGTCATGGTGCGCTGGAAGCTTGCTCCGGCATTTTTAAGGCCAAAAGACATTTTCCAATATGTAAAAGTACCCCAAGGACAAATAAACGTCCTCTTATGTTAATCCTCAGGTTTGATTTAAATTTTATTATACCCTGAAAATTCATCCATAAAATAAAAGATTTTGCTTCCTGCGCACTCATTAAGAATCTGGTCAATAAAAGGAGTCGGGAAGTTGTCTTTGGGACAAGCCTTGTTCAGGTCTCAAAAATCCATACATACGTAGATTTTTCCTTGTTTTTTATTCACAAGAATAGGGTTTGACACCCATTCAATCAAGGGAACCAGGTAGATGAAACCAACATCAAGTAGCTTCTCTACCTTTGCCTTAATAGCAGGGGCCTTCCTAGGATTAGTAATTCTAAGACATTATCGAATAGGTCTAGCATCTGAATAGATATTAATCTCATGTTAGACAATGCTGGGGTCGATCCCTGGCATCTCTTTGTATGACCAAGCGAATACATCATGAAATTATTTGAAGAGATCGGTGAAGATCTGAATTTCTTCAAGTGAACTATCTGCACCGATATATACGTTCTCAATTTTTCCAAGAATTCGAGAGATTTCGATTGTGACGGTAGGAGAAATATTTTCCATGTTTCCTTCAGCATAAATACCATGCGTATCTAATGGAACCATAGTGTGACTGACTATCTCACTCAAGGAAGATCTAAAATCATCATGTTCGATCCTAACAAGATCTGGGAGGAAATAGGAGCGATGATGCATATCGTCCCAAGGCCTTCAGGACCATACATGGCCTCTAAGATGGCTTCATCCGAGTGTAAAGTATTGTTGAGGAAATCATGTGAACAATAAGATTGGACGACCCATATCAGCTCTAGAACATGATCCTCCTCGTTCGTCTGCAAGGAGAAAGGATCTAGGTTAGCAGTAGTCTCAAGAATAGACTAATAGACAATTTCTACCGTTGACAGTGGCATTGTCATTCCAATGTACAACTGACCTTTGTATGACATATTCAGGGAATGTATGGTCCAAGGGTCTTTGAAATACGAAGTACGGAAAGGAACGAACCTCATCGACGATGAAGACTCACTAGAAATGGCATGAATGTGATGAATTGGTGCCACAAAATCAAAGTTTCCCAAGAGAGAGGAATACATTTTGACACCAACATCCTCAGTTTCCTGCTGAGAATTTTCGATCACAGGGATCGAAGGTCCAACTGATGCATTGGGACTAGCGTGCACAAAGCAAACTTGATCAATCCTCACTATTTTCCCTTCGCGAGGAAAACATAAAGTGCGGAAAATGGACGACACATTTATTGTCATGGCATAAGTCCAATTACACCCTAGTAGTAAATTATAGTCGAGGTGCGCATCAACCACCTCGACATCAACCTCCAATGTCTTTCCACCTAACTGGACCAAAAAAGCGGGAAGAATTCCATGGGGTCAGAACAAACGCCCATCAAAAGTGGTCAACATAGTCATAGATTGGGATAGAGTCGAAGAGCCAATGACTTTACAACAGGTTAGGTACATCACGCATGTCGTAACAACTTCATCAATTACAGTGCGTTTGATGGTAATTTTCGTGTACTCCACATGGATTTGAAAGGCCACATGGTAAGGTAAGCGAGGCATAACATCCATGATGTCAAACTTAATAACCTTCGAGCCACCTGGGTCTAGAGCTCCTAAAGCATATAACAAGGTGTTCCTTTGTGAAGGACATGCCTAAAGCACCTCCAAAGCCAACATCGCACAAGGGGTTTGAACCAGATCTTCGACAATCGAATAGTTCTGGGAAGCTCTAGCATTAGGATTATGGGCAGAGCACTTTAGTACTCCTTTCGGAATACAAGGTGAAGGTTATGGATTTTCAATATGCAAGGGTGTTTCTAGAGGAGGAGGAGACTCTGGGTCTACAACAGTCTGTGAAGAACCATAATCACGAGATCGAGTGGCTACATCAATATGAAACTTGACCATATTGACACATAGATGGCCACCTTCATGTGTCGAGGGGTTTTGACTCCCGCTCGATGCATTTTCGTTGTTAGAGGTTCCCAAGGTTATGTGTTGATTATGTGGAAATGGATTTGTCAGCACAACGGGCGGTTGTGATAAGAGCCTCAAGGCTTCCTCGATTTTGGGGCATAGGTGGGTAAGGTGATCATCTTTACAAAGTTTACAAGGAAACTTCATCTTCCATTTTTCTTTCTTTCCCTCACCAGCATTAATATTCGATCTATCATTGTTAGTGTCATCCTTGGATTTGCTATTATTTTTCCCACCCTTACGATTATTACCTCATACTTTCCTTCTATTCCCTCCTGGTTGTTGGTTACCATTTGGGTTAGTCGAGGATTGTATAGAATGTACATCCATCGACTGAGTGGGAGTGGAGGATGAAGTTGAAGCTTATCCCGCTACATGTTGGTTTAGAGACAATTCTTTCAATTGGTTCATCATCAAATCTGTAGACTTAGCATTTGTGGATCCTATGATGCCATCAGCATGAGGCCCAGGATTTTGTCTAGGGTCATAGTTTGATCGCGGTGTGTCAGGAAGAATTTCATACAACATCCCAAATTGAGCATATATGAGGACCAATTGTTGGGTTTTGAAAATAGCTTCTTCCTCAGATGTTACTCTAGATGTAGAGACATCCTTCGAAATATAAGGCAATAAGGACTTAAGTAACCAATCCAATAGAAACTCTGGAGGAATGCAGGCTTTGATCAACCTCTTTCGTCAATGCCACTCGTGGATATGGTCTGAGATATGCGTGGATTTATCTTGGCGGAGGGCCGACAAAAGTTCTATGTCGACATCGTAACGAACTGACAGTTGGAAGTGGTTGAGAAATACCAAAACCATCTGATTAAAGCTTATGTATGTTCCCCTGATATCTCAATGTGCCACTTCGCGGTGACGCTTGTGAGGGTGCGTTGAAATAGTCTCAAACGAATAGAATCGTCATTAAGGGAGTTAGATGAGCACTAAAGATGAAAAGTAGTGACATGATCACCTAAATCCTCGCTAGTCTTGCCTTTGAATTTTGGAATGTCTGAAGGAAGCTTGGTCGGGACGGGGGGGGGGCATAACGGATCGTGACACACAGAGTCATTCATTAATTTTAACCAATATGGTGGATTAAGCGTGGCCAGAAAAGGGAGTCGGGGTTGCGGTGCTTGAGCCCATGCTCCCGAAAAATATTGGGATGGAGGGATTGCAGGCCATCCAGGGTTCTGGTATATTCCATGGTCATGTCTGGTAGGATAGTATCCTCCTCCAAACTGATTCATAAAAGGTTGTATGGGCACCATACCTATTGAAATGACATAATGAGGGTCATATATGTTGCCCCTAGTTGAAGAGGCTCCAGGCTGGGGGTTTCCCATAGTGTGAAATTGTCTCCCTCCGGATGGAACTCCGAAGGACAAAGGGAGATTTGCCATAATAAATGCATTTTTAAAAATCGGTATGGAGGAAGAGGGGATAAAGGATCGAATATAGGAAGTAACTTGCCTGCCCAGTTGAGCACTCCATCTAGGATCATTGAGACTAGGATTAGGCCTGGAAGAAAAAGGAGGCCAACCTCCAACTGTAGGATTCGTCAGGGGAATATGGCCTCCACCAAACACGAGAGGAGCATACGGAAGAGCCATGCCCCCAGGTCCAAAACTAGGATTCACATTAGTCACTGGAATGGAGGATGAGAGTTGTGACATCATGTTGGGAATACCAAAAGAAAAGGGATTAGAGATCAAAGGTATTGACTGAGAATTGTAACATGGCATACCAAAAAGAGATCTGAAAGGATTTGTTCCTATGGTTTGAGTAGAATCCACTGGTTGGGTAGTAGTAGAGGCAGGGATCTTCGACACCCCAACCGTCGAGGCTAAAGGAATCAAAGGGATCGCACTAATCATAGAAGATATAAGATTCTAGGGACTCCCTGTGATGTTTGGGTTTGACTCAGTACCCATCATTGGATAATCACAATTTTGGGAGGTGGAGATATATGTACCATGTTTATTAACTTTAAGCCTTTTAGAAGGCAACTTTGGTAAATACTCAAGATGCGGTGGTAACTTCAACAAATGGCGAGACCTGCGAGGAGGAGGATATTGCTCCACGATGACTCAAGACTCGATATATAAAACCAAATCCTAGGTCCAACTAATAGTCAGAGAGAACACCAAGATAAAGAAACAAGGCCAATGCACACAAACATGATATATTGTCTGAAAAAGGGGCCTCCCTCACTAGAGTAGGTATGTCTTGCCGAAGAGGGGCCTGAGACTCCCTTCAAAAGATTGGAGGTATCAAAATCAGTTATAAGGGACCTCATGGGCTTAATAGCGCAATCGGTTAGATCCCCCCAGAGAGGTAATCCTCCATAAAGGTTGTGTGTTTTCCAACCCTTATCTGACTCAGGGTACCTGCAGAATAACCCATGTAAGTAACCTATGTGGCTACCTATGTCAAGCAACTAGAGTCACCGCAATATAACCAATGCACAGGCGAAATGTTATAAGTTTGGTCCACCATATGGGCAGGGTAACAAAGCCCAAAATCTTGAAAGCACCACCTCTCATGGAGGTAAGGGTACTAGCAAGAACCCCAAATATGAATAGAACCTCATAAATATATCTGACGCTAATAAGGTATTAGAGGGATATCTCTGCAACCAACTTCGTGTGACCTGGTACTTAACTCTGGTGTGAGCGGAGCCTCTTGGCATCACTAATTACACAATGTGTTTCACCACTCCCTGGTCAAACACATATGTTTAGCTTAATAACATTGAATAATTTTACTCACAAAATCCTATTCCAAAGCCCTATGTCCTATACTTGTTTGTGTACACTAAAAAATGAAATCATTTTTAATCAATTTTAATTAATCAACGTTAATTTTAATGGCTTATGCTTACTCCAGAGGTGCGGTCATGAACTGATAGTATTATGACTCATCATATAAAAGAAACAAATATAAAAACACTACTAAGTAATAATCTTGAATTTCAAAGAGATGGTATGCTTCTAAATGCAAATTTTCCAATGCAATCTCTCCACATGTGTCAAAATCAATGCAAAGTAATCAAAAGAGAAAATTCCATAATGAAAAATGAGTAAATGTTTTTTGTATTTTCGATATAAAGAAAAGAAAATGCAAGGACTGAATAAAGGCTTCACATACAAACCCTACTGCAAGCAAAAAGAGACAAGTCAAGCACGATACCGAGAAGCAAACACTCAGACCGATGTGCAAGGACAACCAATGACAAGGATGATAAGAAAGAATACCGCCCGAAAATTCAACATTAAGAAGGCTTCCTATCACTTTGTAAGCACTTAAAAGTCAGGACAGAGACCCAAGAAGACTCGAAAACCAACCAAATTGACCCAACAAACACCAAACTTACCTAACAAACACCAAACTCACCCAACAAGACTAAAGAGCTAATGTACGTGACTATTTGAGAAAAAATTGCGTATGTACACACTCTAAAGGAGGGCAGCTCGTGTATGTATGTGTCTGTCAAGGGAAAAACCGTGTATATCTAGTAAAACACTGCCAAGGAAAGGGTTAAGCTAAGAAACTCAGATGCAAAGTAAAAATAACATGTCAAGCAATCAGGCGACAAGGAAACTCAAGCTAATAGAGAGCAACTCAAGGAGAAAAACACTCCAAACCTCAAAAAACAAGATCAATCCCCAGTATGGTCGTCAATTCTGTTGTGAGGAAAATCTCTCTATGGTATGGGGTAAACAACAACAGACAAAATGACACATAGAAATCAACTCTAATCCCAAGTATGTTATATAAATGGAATGCTAACAAGACAAGGCCAAGAGCCTACCTCATATGGACGTTTGATGAAGACCATTGTTGAGAATGCAAATCAAAGCTTATACCTACAACTTGTCCTCAACAACCAAGATATGCAAGCATATGGTGACAATATATAGTTTTAGCATATAGATTAGTATAATTCATTAACATACATGACAAATACGCCCATGGAATAGTAATTCGAATATTTGCAAGATATCAATTGGACGAGAAAAGAGTATTTCTATTAAAATAATCAACAAAAGTATATAGGTGACAAAATTGTAACAACACACATCGGAACCGAGAAACTAAGTCCCTCCAGTTGGGCCTCCACCACTTCAATCCTCCACCAAAGGAAAGCTCATATAAAGGAGATAATGAGGTTCTCCATCACAAAGAATGAACAACTTGGGGGTTGAACAAGGGGTTCAAACTTTCAAGGACAAAGGGATGCAGACTCAATATGAAGTGAAATTTCTCCAGAGTGTCTTTGCTCTCAAAGTTGAATTGTTGAATCCCTCAACGCTTGGATATGGCGTAATTTATAGCCTTCAAATGGAACTGAAGGGCCGATTCAGAGCATTTCCAGTATATGGAAGGTCAAGGATCATGGATCTCGTGACATGGCATGGAAACCAGACATAATTTTTAATTTTGAGCACCAAACCCGATGTACACGAGTTGTAGTGGAGCAACCTGTGTATACGCTCATTTTCTAACTAATAGGGCATGTATATGTGGAAAAATGTGCGTTTTTGGCTCTGGAAGGTACAAAAGGGGACTTCAAGTCTGCATAGGGAAATGGAAAGGCCATCCAATCAAGTTGCATGGGGTGAGGAAAAAATTGTTGTAACAGCAAGGTGAAAATGCCATGGGTCAAATGCTTGGCGATACGACCATCGACATTGCGAGAAATACTGCCCCCCTCGGTGGCTGCCACTTTCACATGCAAAGGCGATGAGCAAGTAGCCATAGATGAAATAACCAGCTTGGTAATGCGCATCCGCACAAGCCTGGAACAACTTAGTGAGAAGGTATTTTCACCAGTTCATAGGTGTCATTCTTATTTAATTATTCCATTGTGATGGTGTTCAGAGTACACTCACCCTTCATGTACATTCGCATCATCTTCTCCACAATCAAGTAGCAAGCCATGCAGACTTGCTCGTCATTAATTGGTGCAATGTGCACTCCTTGACCTCCATGGCATTTACCATATTTTTCATATAGGCTCAGTTCCCCCTTCTTCTTACCATGCTTCCTAGAGCCTTGGAAGTCTTTGGTGACATTCTGTCCCTGCATGGACAAACCGATGAGCATATGGATGTCCTCTACATGGTTTGGGTAGGCCTAGTCTAACCAAAGGGTATTGTTGTGAACTTTGCTAATAAAAAATTTGGCGCAATGTCCAACTTCTCTGGAAGTACCATAGACAGGAAGATCACAGAGACACAATAAAGTGGAATCTCGCAGGGGAATGTAGGCAGGCTTCCACTGCCACTAGAACTCTTTGTGAGTCAATGTAGTACAATCCATGAAAGCGTTGGTAGCCATGTGGGGGAATTCTGCAGCGTCGGTAAAATCGAGGTCAACCAACTTGGTTTGTTCGACCTTCTCATGCAAATCGTCGTGAACAGTGACCCATGGATCAATAAACTCCACTGGAACAACGATTTTGAGGGCCCCTTGACCAACTATGCGAACCATTGGAACAAGTCGATGGTGGTAAACAAATAATATTGGGGGAAAAATCGTGGATGTAGTCTTACAGGGTGCTCAAGAGGCTCTAGGACTGAATATACAAGCAATATGGGTAAAAACATAATAATCGTTGGGTCGATGGACAAAGGGGATTATATAAGAACCATGTGGGAGTTGGCACGCTTGACATGCATTGAATGTTGTAGGGTGAAAATAGTGGGCATAACTTCAACTAAATCCCTCGAACGCGGAAAAATCCACGACGTGATTAGGGAAACTAAATCCATAAATGGAAAGTTGATAATAGGACAAGAGATTAACTCAAGAAAGTAATGAGTAGGCGGGTGGTTGGTCGGAAAAAGAACGAACAATTGTTAATATTTAATTGACTATGAGTAGTAGAGATGCGAGGATGAATAAAAAGGTACTAACATATTTTAACAACCCACGTGATGACATAAGGGCATGTAATTCAAACTTCGGAAACATTAAGTATGAGATGATGTGATTGAGACCGCCCTGACCACAAAGGTGATATCTGGGTTGGACAACGTGGAAAGAACTACTAGACTTCTAGGACCGATGACAGTTGGACACGTCATCATTTTATTGACGGAAATGGAAAACAGAGACATAATTGGAAAACATAGATAGAAAATAGAAAGCCTACCTACAAAACACACTCCCGAAGGCAGGAGCATACAAAAACCTTATTTAAGAGGTAGAAAGGTAGGGCTTCAAGCATGCGCCAATCACCCAACTGGGTTGAAGAATTCCATCGAGTTGCACTAATTTGACATCTCCAGAGTCACAGATTTCTGCAACTATGAAAGGACCAATCCAGTGCATCTGTAGTTTTCCTGAATGCTTATGATACTTGTTGTCGTATAAGAGCACGAGGTCACCTTGTGTAAATGATTTATGCTTTATATGTCGATCATGCCAGGATCTTTTTTTTAGGATTTCTCATCATTCTGATGAAAATATGCTAAGAATCTATCCTCCTCAAGTTCCATTAGTTCCTCAACCCACTCAACAAGGGATTCGTCATATGTCATCTTAGTAGCTTACATAATGAATAGAATTGGGGTGAGAAACTTAGCTGGCATAACTACTTCCCTATCATATACTAGTCGAAAAGGAGTATACATGTTTAATCACTTTATAGTAGTCTTGTACGCCCATAACACAGTTAGAACTCACTCATCCTAGTCATCTTGATTCGCACAACAGACTTTATTCAGCTCCATCTCCAAGATTTTATTAAATGCTTCCACTCTTTTGTTACCCTGTGAATGGTAGGGACTGTTCTTATGATGTTGAATTCAAAATTCTCTTGTAAGGGTCGCAAGATTCTCACTGGGAAAGTGGGCTCCTTGATCATTGGTCAAGCTCCGAGGACAACCAAACTTGGTAATAACATTTTCAAAAATAAACCATGTTGTGGTGGTTGTAGAGCAATCCCGAACAACCTATGCTTCAGCCCATCAAGTCAGGTAATCAGTTGTGGTAATTATGTATCTTGCCTTTGAATTCTTAGCAAGAGGATTGATCGGACCGATGAAATTGACAACCCATTTTTCAAAAGATTCCAGTGCTCTGACATGGTGTATAGGTAACTCATCACGATGAGATGGATTTCCCACTCTCTGACTTACATTGCAGACCTGAGCATATTCCTTAGCATATTTAAACATCATAGGCCACCATAGTCCTACTTGTAAGGTAATTATGGCAGTATCCTTTCCACCAAAGTGTCCTCCCACAACTTCATTGTGACATTCCCATAGAATATTAGGTATTTCATGGTCTACCACACAATGTTGCAAGTTATTATCCAATCCCAATTTGCATATTTGGCCCACAATCAATTGATAATCCGCTGCAAGAAACACAAGGTGCCTCTTCTGGGTCGTGAAATATCCTTCTGGCATAGCACCAATAGTCATGAATAGATCAATGTTTGACGAATAATTATGAATATCCTCAATACAAAAAAAAACCTGCATCAAGGAATTGATCATCTATAGCTCTACCACTTTCTCCAGACTCTAGTGTCGACAAATGATCTGGCCCCATATTTAGTTTACCAGGCTCGACAATGACCTCAAAAGAGAACTCCTGGAATAACAACATCCATCTACAAATTTGACCTTCTAACACAGGTTTGTTAACCAGATACTTCAAAGTAGAGTGATCAGTAAAAAACTTAAAATGATTGCCTAACAAATAATGTCTAAACTTTTGTAAAGCATAAACCATTGCCAAACCTTCCCTTTCAGTTGTAGTGTAGTTGCGCTTAGCTTGGGAGAGCTTTCTACTGGAAAAGTAGACAGGATGATCAACATTTTTGTCCCCTAGTTGTGCCAAGATGACACCCAACGCAATCACAGAGGCATCGATGTGGACATGGAACTCAATTTTCCAGTTAGGATAAGTTAAAATAGGTGTAGTGCTCAACTTCTCTTTGATCAGGTCAAATGTTTTATCACAGTCCTGAGTCCAACGAAATGCTTCGGATTTCCTTAGTAGTCGTTCCAAAGGTGCGGTTATACTCACGTAATTCCTAATAAACCTGAGATAGTACTCACTATGGCCCAAAGTAGTCTGCAACTATTTGAGAGTGGTAGGAGGAGGCATATTGAGAACTACTGCAACTTTTGAAGGATCAGCTAGCACTCCTTCCCTACAAAATCTATGTCCTAGTAGATTCCCAAAAGGTACACAAAAAATACATTTTCTCATATTAAGGGAAATCTATAGCTTTCTATAGTGGTCCAACATCAATCGTAATAGCCCAATGTGTTCCTTGAGTAAGTTGTGCACAGTCCAATCATCCAGGTAGACCTCAAGAAATTTATGAATGAAATTACAGAATGTTGCGATCACGATCCGAGAGAACACTGTTGGGGAATTATTAATCCTAAAAGGCATAAAATTATAGGCAAATGACCCCCACTCAGTAGTGAAGGTAGTCTTTTTCTTGTCTTCTTCGATGATTCGAACCTAGTGGTATCCAAAAAAACCATTTGCGAAGGAATATGCTTCATTTCCCGCTACTTGATTCAGTACCTCATCACTAAAGGGGGTAGGAAAGGAGTCATGTACACAAGCAACATTCAGGCTTTTGTATTCCACACAGACTCGTATATAATTTGTACATTTCTTGGTTTGTATGACGATAGGACTGATCCAATTGACCTTATCGACATGGAAAATCATCCAAACTGCCAACATCCTATCAATCTCCTTCTTCACTCTCTTTGAATCTGGGGTTTAGACAATATGGCATGTGTTTAACTGGTCTTGATTCAAGCATTCAATCTATCCTCATCTCCTCTAAATCTCCCTTAATACCTTTTAGTTCTGAAAAAATTGTAGGGAATAGATCCTCATATTCCCGCAATAGAGCTTGTATCTTTGTCATGGTCTACTCATCCCAGTAATCCCCTATGGAAGATAGCTTAGGGTGGTTCTCACTTCCTATGTTTATTTTTCTCAACTTTAAGGTTTGGGAATAAGAACTATTAACATCATCCAACTTAGTTTCATGCACATCTCTAGTGCCTTTTGATTCTTTAAATCTCAAATGCTTAAGATCTTCTAGGCCTTTGGGGTCTCTTGGGTCTTCATCAATTTTACTACAAGTTAGAGGTATCTGGGGAAGGGATGGGTAAAGGCTATGATGAAGGAGGTATTTATGTTTAGGACAGAGAGTATGCGAATGTATAGGCTTAACTTCATCATTAAAAAGCATTTTCTTAATCTGTTGCAAATCCAAAGTGATTTCAGGGAACTTACCTGAAAATAGGAAGTCTTGGCAGAACTGGCCATGAAGAAATTCCTAGCAAGTGGTTTGGCGTTGAGCCTCCTCATGTACATACCAAGCGGTTGGAATTTGTCCCAAAGAGTGAATAAATTGATGCACCCAAAATTGAGAAGGCAGTTGTGAAACTGCCCATAACTAAATACAATGTGAAACATGCTTCCTTGGATCAGAAAACCCATCATATACTACCAAATTTGAGGTCAGACCGTTTGGTTCTCGATCTTTATTTGGTTGAGTAACTAGTGACAGGGGAATAATGCAATATTGGATGGCACACTTTACTTCATCTCAAGAAGACAAAGTACCCTTATGGGTGTCCCACCATCTAGCTAAAGAGGATCTTAACGCAACATCAAGTACAAGAATTTTTTACTTTGGCAAAATTTTATCCTCTAACTCAACAAGAAAGCTACATAAATCTGAAGTGCCATCGTAAACAGGGTAGTCTCTAACCTCTGATCCAATCCACCTAGAAGCTCTGATAGTCACACAATGCCTTAAGAAGTTCTCATATCTTCCTTGTTACCAGTTGTCAAATGCTACCTTTGAATCTTCTCTTGCAAATTGAATACTCCGCCAAATTACCGAGCCATCTGCAGTTGGGTTAATAAAGTCTACCCACTTTCATGCATTCAAAGTATATAGATGATCTAAGGCATCCTCTTCCATATTCCCCTCTATTGGATCCATATATTGAGGACCTCAGTAGGGATCTAGTGGTTGGGTTACTTTCATACCATCCGCTTCAAAGGTCATGATTTCCTTCTTAAGATTGATAACAGAGTAATTCTCATAAGCCTAGTCAATGCCCAATAGATTTGGGTATGGGTCCTTCTCCCCCATAATTTCTATAACCTCAAAGTCATTCATTGTTTTAACTCCAGCTAAGTCCACTTCAACATTCTACATCCTCCCAAAAGGATAGATACAATATTGATTGGCCATCCGCAACTAAATGGGCGAATAGACAAGCTTGGGCTTACCCATGGCTTCCTAGATTTTCTTCAGTAGTATGTTGACGTCAGACACCAAATCTAACATAACATCATTAATCTCATAGCCATCGATGTGAGTATTTATTTTGAATTCCCTTCTGGATATATGCTTCCTCCTATCTATCTATTCTACCTGTATTTCTCTCTAGAAGACAAGCAACAATCAACTCTTCCAGGTTCCCTTCAATCGGTAAACTCCCCTTAAGTGTGTTCTGCAACTCCTTGGTGAGTTGTTCGTCATCCAAAATTTCAAAAAATAATCGGATCCACAACTCAATAGTCTACAGGGGTCTCGTCGGAGGATATTTATGTTCTAAGAAAAATTTCGCAAGTTTAGCTTTAAGCTCACGGCTTGAGTCTATAGGCATTGCTATTGTAGTATTAGCAATCCATTAGAGTATTTCGACAACATCCCTAAAGAACTATTTTTGCACAAGGGTGTCATATTTAACATCTTTTGGTATCGCCTTACGAATATTGTTTTGATTTGAGTTGTCAACATCAACACCAGTCATTGTTCCTCCTCGATTAATAATATTAATATTGGGTGTCTTTTATTTAATGGTAGGTTGGAGATCAAAATTTATCAACTTGGTGCCTCGCTGCCTCGTGTGATCTTCCCACTTCATGATCAACTCAGGGTCATCCTCAGTGGCATGGGTTTTTTTTCTACAATGAGCATACCAAGGACATGTCGGAAGAGTACAATCTCTGGAAATATGTCCCTGCTCATCGCAATTATAACACCTAGTTGGTCCTCTCCTGTTGTTTCTCCCACCTATGAAACCTCTACCACCTCGATGTCCTCGTCCAAATCCTTGAGGATCTTTGTCGACCTTGAATGCAGACCGATCCAGTCTGTCCACAAGAGCATCCAGAGCATGACACTATTAGGTGGTGTGAGTAGGTGACCCATAGAATTCACAGTAAACTATGTTCAGAACATGGGTGTATTTTTGTAGGATTGGACAGTGCCTTAGGGAATGCCCGTGACTTCTGCAAATTTCACAATATTCATTATTCTTATTACCCTGATGGTTTGAGAAGGCATGGTACTACACAGGGCCATGTAATGGTGTTGTAGTTGTGACTTACACAACCCCTCCAAATGGTCCTATTGGTGGAGGTGTCATCGGTTGCAGAGGGGGTACTACACCCCTCAGTCTGGGACATTCTGTCATTGTATGACCCTTAGTATAGAAACCCATACACCGGATCTATGGACGACAAACTCTAGGAATGATTAGTTCTTGAATTTTGTCAGTTATTGTAGAAATTTGGCATTGCAGTTCTGTAATATTATAGTCATCGGGTGGTCTTATCACCCGCAAGTTGTCAGGATATCCTGCCATTACCTTGATTTTCATAGCTTGTTCTAGGGATTTCCCCAATGCAATTATTTGTTGTTGGGTTAATGGGATTTGAGTTAATGGTAAAAGTCCTTAAATAAACCATTCCCACTGGTGCTCTTCATGGATGAGGTTTTCCAGTTTCCCTATCACATCTTTGAATCTTTGGTAATACTCCCAAGCAAACTCGCAATATCTTTGTTTCATATCCCGCAACTCAAAGAGGGAATGTTGTTCTGACAGGGGTAAACAGAGTTTTTCTATGAACCGTTGTTTGACTTGACCAAGAGTGAACGCATGTCCTTGAATATTGTCAAGTTCAATGGATTTCATATACCATTTCAAAGCATAGACTCTCAAGGTTGTCTGAAACTTGACTAATTTATTAGTATCCTAAGTCCCATGAGACCGCCAGATGGCCTCAAGAAGGACCTAATGTTGTTAAACATCGTCATCCACTTTACCCCAGAATTATGGGTATCGGGTGATTGATTTGGCATGTTGATGCGCCATGAGAGGACTTGGGGACCCTATCAAGATAAATCCTAAATGTCCTTGTTGCGATAAAACTAAATAACTTGCCACACTACTATTATTGCTACCACTCGAACTTGTTGGACTAGAATGAGGAGAAATGACATAAATTATGGGAGAGTTTGTTGTAGAATTTATTGGATTGGAAGATTGTGTTGAGGGACTGGGCGATCCTAGGCTGGTACTTGTGTCTTTGGGATGGGATTCCTCAATCTGGGGGGTCACATTAGGAGGCCAATCATATCAGGTCTTGTAGGGTACTTCACATCTTTGGGTGTTGTAGGAGTTGGTTCTCCCACAACTTCTGCAGAGGTTACAATTGAGTCTTGTTCCTCGGTGGTGATCCCTATATTGGTTCTTTCTTTTAAATTTTCTTCTCCTTGTCTACTCTCTCTAGAACTCTCACCTTTCTCTCCAAACCTCTCCTTCAACCATTGGTTGGCCAAACTCCTATGTGTTTGTAACTCCTTCAAATTCTCCAACTCTCTTTTGTGTCTCTTCTCGAAGTTGATCTCCTTCCGCGACTGATCATGCCTCTTCATCAACTTCCATATATGTTTTCGCCGCCTCTTCTCAATCAATGCAACCCTTTTATAAGCTTGCTCGTCTTTGAAACTCTTCTAACGATGACCCCCCATACCTCAAGAACTTTCATATCCTAACTCATGGACCCTTTCATGAATCACCCACCCCTCATGCACAAGGTTTTACACTACCATTTCAATCAAAGGAACCGGTATAATTCCCTCTTCCACCAACAAGATCTTCATCCATAGCAAGATTTCTTGTAGTAGTATTCCTTAGGCTCCCTTGTAGAATACTTCTTCTGCCTTTGAGAAATACTTGTGAATCTCTGCGGAAAATTCAATGATGTATCCCTCTAGGGTAGTCTAGATCCAGAAATCCAAAACTCAAGAAATCTAGTGATCCAACTTGTGTAGAGTGGCTAGTTGCTCAGTAGTCCAATTAAATATTTTTTTATGTGATCTTTAAATTATGGTGCTTCTTACAATAGGTCGAGCCACTAATAGACCTCTTTCGAGAATTGGATCCAGAAGATTTTGTACTGGTCACTTGCAAGTTCGAAATAGAAAACAACGTCCTTCACAACCCTCATACTTTTCTGTCGTAGTTCAGCTTCTTTAAATATAAACTCGTCGCACCTTCTTTCCCACCAATTTGTAATATCAAATTTAAAAAGGTGATGCTGCATCCTGTGAAAACTTGCTTAGAAGCCAAGTAATGACAATGGAACCATTTATTGGCACAAAATTGGAGACCAAGGTTCTCAGAGGTTACCAACAAAGGTATCGTTGTAGTCCAGTAGCGCTTTCATATTCAACCTTCTGCAGGGAAGGAGGTCTCACTCGAAGTTTTGTCGAGACTTGTGTTTAATAAAGTGAGTTAACGAGGACACACCATCAGATCTAGTGTAATACAAGGCAAATTCGTACTTAAATGAAAAAGATCGTATCATTATAAGTGTAAACTAGCTTATGCATTCAATAATCCATGTTGCGCAGCATAAAGATAAGTGCATACATCACAAAATCTTGTTACATGGTATCACAACTAGCAACTACATAAAATAGGACAGTTC
>SNQJ01S0108022.1:0-29526 GCA_010110895.2 Picea sitchensis
TTTTATGAGGGAAATGTATTGCGGCTATGGATGATGGTGAATATTGTATTCTGAGAGAGGAGACTGTGAGAGAAAGAAGAGGAAGTTACAACAGGTTTTGCTGTAGGTTGTATCCCTTCA
The DNA here is from genome assembly GCA_010110895.2 of Picea sitchensis. Lineage (NCBI taxonomy): Eukaryota > Viridiplantae > Streptophyta > Pinopsida > Pinales > Pinaceae > Picea > Picea sitchensis. The sequence goes on from SNQJ01S0108022.1 coordinate 121, forward strand.
TTTGTTGGATAATAATAAAGGAATGACCTGGCAATTTCTCTAGTGGATGTAGCCCACACTGGGTGAACCACACAAACCTCTGTCTCTCTTGTATTGTGTGTCTTCTGTGTTTTGTTTCTGCATTTGTTTTATTTTATTGCTCTGCGGTCCTGTTTTTCTAACAGTTTCTTGGGTGTGCGAGAGAATTTTTCCCCAAGAGAGACAACCTCGAGACCAAACTTGCTATACTCAAACCTCGTCAGGGACATGCACTAAAAAAAATGATCAAGAGCAACCTGCTCTGATACCACTGATTTAGATTATTTTCAGCATGAAATGAGAGAGAAGATATCATAAATAAATGTACATAGATATCTCATATATCCAATAATATAACCAAAAATATATCAGATATGCAACCATAAAAATAGAGATACAATAATACACAATTTCTATTAATGAGCGAAATGTACAAAACTGTAGAAATACAAACTGAAAGACTCGCTAGAATGGTGGCAGCGTATCTCTAAGAAGAGATGTTGTTGGAACAGGGGCAGACCCAGGGTTCAGCTCCAAGAGCGCACCAACAATCCCTAACTACTGGTCCTTTTGGCTACACTTGCGAAGTAGATGCAGTCTCACCCGAAGCAGCTATGGGGGGGTTGCAGGACAAAGATGCCTACAACCAAGGGAAAGATCAAGTGGATATAATACTAGAGTAGTAGAACATGCATATATCACTTATCAGCTTAGATCTATTCCACACATCTATCAGATCTACCACAACAATGCAATAACAATATATCAAGGCAAAATAACACAGCATCAATCACACACACAAGACATATATACGTGCTTCACCCTCTCTCTAGGGCTACGTCCACAGAACTATGCTTTTCAATGTATTAAGATGAAGCATACAGTTCTTGTTTGTGCTCTTAGCTAGCATATCTTCTTTCTTGTTCTCTCTATCTCTCCCCTCCCTGCACACCCAGCTGTAGGGTTGATCTTTGCACCCAGCTGAAGATCTTACAATACTAGAAGGCTCTCGTACTCAACTCTTCTCTCTCTCACAAAAATAATCACTCATGTAAAAACAATACAAATAGATCCAACGAACTCGAACCAACCCTCTTCCCTCACATAGGTTCTTATTTATACATTACAATCACTCACGACATCCTTAGGCCAAAACCTAGGTGTCAAAACCCTAGATACAAAAACCCTAGGTGTCTAAATCCCTAGGTCAACTTGACTTGTGTTTTCAGGGCTTCACCAGCCTGGCTTTCCTCCCTTCTCGCACGGTGCTCCAAAGAATCTAATGGTGGATTTTTCCTCTTGCTGAGTTGTCCACGATCCTTCTTTCTTGTTGATCTTTCATCCTTGATCTCTCGTCCAACGAATTTCTCTCTCGGATTTCGCTCTGTCTTTTATGCTCTTTTGCTCACTTTGACCCATTAACAATCACTGTGTCTTCCGCGAAGTTCACATTTTTCCTTTTCTTCCTTGAGCTTCTCTTATTTCCATAACCAAGGGCCAATAGGCCCCCAACACTCACCTGTGACTCATCCCGAGGCACTTCATATCTGACTCTTCTGTTTTACTTCGATTTCAGGCTGCGCAGTGCAGCCTCTTCTTTCTACTCTATGCCTCCTCTCCTTCCTTGTGCAGACTATCTTTTCTGTGTTTGGTACATAGTTTCAACTGCACCTGGTACCTAGACCCTTTTCCTTATGATTTTACTTAGAGCTGCGAGGCAGCTGGTTGTCATAGTACAAATTCAATCGGCTCCCATTCACTAATCCTTCCTTCCATTCTCCCTTCAAGGTCTTCAATTGCGTAGCTCCTCCTTCTTTAACATAGGTGATCTCATATGGCCTAATTCGATGCGTTTTGAACTTCCCAGGATGCTTGATGAACTTACTGTCATATACCAGTACTAGATCACCTTGTCTAAATGGCTTCTTCTTGATGTGCCTATCATGGTAGGCCTTCTCTCTTTCCTTCTATACTTGCTGATGAAATCCTGCAACAAATTTGTCTTCCTCCAATTTGACCAATTGTGCAAGCCTCTCTTGAACAACGCCAGTTTCATCCATATTTGTAAAGGCAACAATTCTTAAGCTTGGTACCAGGTATTCCATTGGGACAACATCTTCGAGACCATATACCAACTTAAAAGGGGTCTGCATTGTTAATTTTTTGCAAGTGGTTCTATAGGCCTATAGTATTATTGGTACTCTTAAATCCCAGTCATCCATGTTCACACTACAAATATTCATCAACGTTGTCTCCAAGATCTTATTGAATGCTTCCACTGTCCCATTTTCTTATGGATGGTAATACGTGCTCTTCTGATGGTGGACTGAAAATTCCTCTGTTAGGGATTCAATTGTTTTATTTATGAAATGTGTGCCTTGATCACTCATAAGAATCTTTGGGAATCCAAACCTGGTTATGATGTCATAAAATATGAAGCGCGCAACTGTAGTTGCACTATAGTCCATAACTTCTCTTTCTTCAGCCCATCTGGTCAAGTATTTTGTTGTTGTAATTATGTACCTTTCTCCTGTGCGCTTACCTAGTGGGTTTATAGGTCCCATGAAGTCAATGGCCTATTTTGCTTATAGGGCCAATTGTGGTGCTAGTGGAATTTCATCTCTTCTAGATGGTTTCCCAAATATTTGGCATACATCTCAGGCTCTGTAATAGTCTTTAGCATCTCTATGTAAGGTAGGCCACCAAAGGCTAGCTCTAAGCATCTTCTACATGGTTTCTTTCCCTACGTAGTGTCCTCCTGCGATGCCTTCATGAGATTCTGTGAGGATCATCAGTCGTTCTTCCTCCATAACACATCTTCTCAGTATCTCATCAGGTCCCATCTTGTATAGTTGTCCAACTATAAGTGAAAATTCGACAGCGCGCACTACTAGATGTTTCTTCTGGAGAATTGTATACTGGCTAGGGGCCATTCCTGTTAACAGGAAATGGACTATTTTTGCGTAGTGGTCATCAATATTTCTAATGGCCAACAACTGTGCATCCGACAGTGTATCCTCCAAACTAGTGGGCTCTTCTCCATGTTCCAACCTCGACAAGTGGTCAAGACCTTATTCATTCTTCTTGGTTTTACTATGATTTCAAGGTCATATTCCTAAAATAGCAGAAGCTATATTCATATTCTCCCACCCAGTGTTGGATTGTTGACTAGGTATTTCAGCGTGGAGTGATCAGTAAAAATTTTAAAGTGTCCTCCAAACAAGTAGTGGTGAAATTTCTGCAGTGCATACACCATGGATAACCACTCTCGCTCGGTAGTAGTGTAATTGATCTCAACAATTGATAGATTTCTATTGGCAAAGGATAACCGATGGTCAGTATCTCCTTCCCTAGGTTGTCCTAACACTTCTCCTAAATAAATAGAAGATGCATCGACATGCACATGAAACTCCTTGCACCAATCTCGAAAGACCAGAATAGGCGCAGTAACCATTTTCTGTTTCAGTGTTTCGAAGCTTTGTTGGCACTCTTCTGTCCAACTAAAATGACAGTCTTTATTCAAAAGATTCTCCATGGGTGTTGTAATATGGGAATATCCTTTAATGAACTTCCTGTAATATCCTGTGTGTCCCAGCGCAGTGCGCAGCTGTTTGACTGAAGTAGGAGGGGGTAGATCAATTGTAATGGAAATTTTAGATGGACTGGAAATTTTAGATGGATCGAACAACAATCCCTGCTTGCATACAATATGACCTAAAAACACTCCAAATGGTGAGAAGAAGATGCATTTCTTCAGATTCAAGGAAATTTGAAACGGTCCGCATCTATCCAACATTAGCCTTAGACATTCAATATGATTTTTCAATAAACTAAAAACGGTCCAATCATCAAAGTATGCTTCTAGAAATTTATGCAAAAAATCCTTGAATGCTTCGACCACCACCCTGGAAAAGATGGTTGGGGCATTATTCAATCCAAATGGCATCACTGTATACTGACAGGACCACCATTCTATTTCAAATGTGTTTTTATGGCGATATTCCTTGGCAATCCGGATCTGATGGTATCTTGAAAATCCATATGTAAAAGAATATACTTCCTGGCCTCCCACATTATCTAACACTTCGTCAGTGAATGGCGTAGGGAAGGGGTCATGCAAACAGTCATCATTCAACTTTCCTATATCTACATAGATCATAATCTCTCCTATATTCTTATCTTGCACCACCATAGGGCTAATCCACTCTGACTCTTCCACAGGTTCTATAATCCCCACTTCCATCATTCTGTCGAGCTCAATCTTTACTTTCTCCTTATATTTAGGGTTCAATCTGTAGGATATCTATTTGAATGGTCTTGCATTTGGTTTCAAATGGATCCTCATATCTCCCATAGGCCCTTTAATTCCCTTCATATCATTGAACTTGGTTGGAAACAAGTCCTGGTATTCATGCAGTAATTTTGTAATCTTGTCAATGGTGGCAACATCCCAATAATCTCCAACATTTGTGATCTTTGGTGTCTGTTCTATTCCAATATTGACCTTCTTAATCTTGATTGGCTGTCCAATGAATGGTCACTCAACTCTTGGTCCTTCCACATCTCTTTGGCCTTCTGTTTCTGCGATGTTCACCTTTCTTGGATCATCGTCTTCATCAACATTGATGTTGTAACAACCTTGCAGTTTCTGAAGAGGCGCAGACCATTCATCCTCTTCTTTGTCCAAAGGTAGGTTAGATGCCTCCTCAAATACTTTTTGTCTTACAATCTGTAATGCTTGATCTACTGAAGGATATTGACTTTCAAATAAGAAGGTGGTTACAAAATTCTGATTCATACCTTCCTAGTCTATAGTGATGAGGCACAACTCTACTTGAAGGTACTAGTTGATAGGTGTCATGTCCAACGTGTTAATGAATTTGTGTACCCACCGCTCTTGAGGAATGCTTCTCTAGGATTCTTTGCAACTTCATACATGGTCCTTTGGGAAGCTTTGACCTGTGTATCGAACTTCACAACCTTCTACTTATGCTGAGAACCACACTGTCATCAAGGTATGACATTGTACCCATTCTATAATGTTGTTTTTGTGTGTCCTGCACCATCTTGCTAGGGTTTCTTTCAGGGCCTCATCCATCACCAACACTATTTTTTGCATTGGTACACTTTCTTCAAAGTAAGACAAGAAGGTTTCTAAAGGATTTAGACCATCAAAGGTGGGTAAGTTACTTACTATTGTGCCGATCCAACGAACTTCTCTGGTTAATCTAGCACATCTTCTTGTAGATACTTCATACATTTTATTCTACTAGTTTTCGAGTGCTTCTTCTGTTTCTGATGAACATGCACTGTCACTTCTCCATCTTAGGTTTCCATCAGTCGTAGGATTAATGTAATCTCTGTGTGTGGTTGTTAATTTGTATATGTTTTCCAGTTCATATGCACGGTCTTCCTCTCTGATGGATTATGTGTATCGTCGACCTTTATATGGATCTAAGGATGAAATGAACCTAAGGCCATCTCTTTCAAATGTCATACATCTTTTCTTTAAATCAACCACAGTGGAATTATTGAAATCCCAATCAATTCCTAACAGTGCCAGTTAAGGACAACTATTATCAACTATCTCAATTACCTCAAAATTTGCAAACATTCTTACTTCGTCGATGTCCACAGAGACATGTTCCATTCATCCAAAGGGGCTGACAGCTTCCTGATTAGCAATCCTAATCCTGAAAGGAGAATAGATCAACTTCGGTTTTCCCATCAGTGCCCAAGTTTTCTTCGTCATGACATTGACCTACGACCCTAAGTCGAGGACCACATAGTCTATATCATATTCACCTATTTGAGCATTCAAGTGTAATTCCTTATTTGTACTTCTCTTCTTAGCTATTTGGTGTACTTCCCTATTCAGTAAGGGGTCTATATTCCCTATCTCTTCCAGTCTGATTAGATTTTGTAGTTCTTGTATATCGCTCTCATCATGAATCAACTTAAGACAAGTATATAGAAATTCCATGAGCTTGCTTACCTCTTTTCCTTCTCTTGGCGAAGAAGACTGATAAAATGCCTGAGGCATTCCATATTCCCTTACTTCCAGCCATTTCTTTGATGAAGAGCCTTGGTATCCTTTGAACTTTTTTCTTGCCTCCTCAAATATTTGTCTTTCCTCTTCTTAGCTATTTGGTGTACTTCCCTATTCGCAAGGGGTCTTATATTCCCTATCTCTTCCAACATTAAATTTTTTAGTTCTTGTACAGTGCTCTCATCATGAATCAACTTAAGACAAGTATATATAGAAATTCCATGAGCTTGTTTTTCTAATTTTTCCTTCTTTGGTTAAGAAGACTGATAAAATGCCCAGCATTCCATATTCCTTACTTCCATTTGATGAAGATCCTTGGTCTCCTTTGATCTCTTTTCTGCCTCCTCAAATATTCTTTCATTTGCATCAAAGGTTTGGGTCTTCTACGCAGGTTTCCTAATTCCTAAATATTCTATAATCTTCCCTTGGGTAAGTCTATCTTCTCCTGTAAAAAATCCTCATCTAGTGATAACAACGAATCTATGGTCTTCTCCATGAGGTTCAACATATATCAGTTTCGCTTGTGGGTTCTGCTGAGGTCTATGTATTTCATGAAGCTTAGCTAGCAATGTTGGACATTTCTCAATAACATGCTTAGCTACAGATGCAAGTAGTGCAAGGGTTCCGAAAGTCCCTTGCAATTTCTCCTGGTTGTGTGCATTTGTAACAAATCATATGTCCTCGGCCTCAACCCATAACTCCTCCCCATCCTCTTCCTATGAATCCACCACCAGGGTTGAAGTTTCCCCTTCCTAGAAAATTAAACTGCCTAACATTTCCTTCCTGCTGCATCTCTCCCTGAATTCTATATGTATCCCTTGACCTTTCATGCATGAAATAGTAAGCTGCATAATCCCTATCATCATGTCCCACATAATTTCACAGAACGCAGGCACACAATTTTTGTGGAGTTCCGAACGCATTTTTTGTATGTAATAGCACTCACCAAGGTAAGGTGACTTGCTTCTGGAGCTCTGATCCCCTTGAGGCCAAGCATTCATGGAATAAGGGTCCTTGTCATGGATTCACTTTCTTTATCTTTCCCTTGTCTTCTTCATATCTTCGAATTCAGACAACCTTAGTTAGTTGACTCAAGATTTGACCCATACCTCAGGAGGATTCTCCCATAGGGGGTTGATTCAAGCTTCATGGCTATCTCCAACGCCTATCTTGCTTAAGAAATTTTCTATTATACCGAGGAACTCGATGTGGTAAGAGGGTAGCAATGAATGACTCTTTGTTCTACTCATCCGATCCAAAAGTCGGGCCTAGTCATATGTCTTGAATCTTTGATCAATTCCCAAACATGTTCGGCTATCATTTGATCTCTACCAGAATGCATTGTGACTTCAATTTGGGTTTCTTGAACTCTACAATCAATGCATTCTTGAACTCATTCAACATCTTAGGTTGTGCAAGTCCTTGACAAGCTTCATGTACTAGCTCGGTGTGCAATCCCTTAGGGTACCACTTCAAACTAGGTTCTTTTAACGTTTCGCCGCGACATTCTGATATTCCATACCATTCACATAGGAATCCAGTGTTGATCAGGGTCTTCGCACTCCATATCCCCTAAATATAGGGAGTCTCATATCATCTACCATATATATTCCTAAGGTTCCTAACTGAGAATGAACTGAACCACTTGTACCAATTCTCAGAGTTCTCTGATAACTTAGGTTAATCTGGTTTCTTAGTGCTGCTGAAACAAAAGAGGGATTAATAGTACTTACTTCAGTAGTCTATGTAGTTCCTGAAGTTTTTTGGTTCTTCCTGGTGAGGTTCTTCAGCTTCCTCTTCCTATGCTCTGGTGGGTTCTGAATTCTCTTTGTCTGTTAGGTCTGCCTCTTCTTCATTATAGAAACCCTCGTCCCTGTAGTTATGCTTGAATAAGTTCACAAGATGAGCTCAATGCTCCACTACGCTGCATAAGTTCAGCCTATGTGTCAAGAGATTTTCCTTTTCCCACCTGAACATTAGATTTTCAACCACCACCCAATGTGATTCAAGATGTCTTCTCATGCAGAGAATCTGAACCTCAACTTCGTAAATGTACCGGTCCCTTGAAGAAATATCTCTAAGATTGGCTATATGACTCTACTATGTCAACAACAAAATCGGTGATATACCATCCAATGGTGCTATCAAAACCAATGATCTACCTAGGGGTTCATTACATGGTGTTGTCAACTCTTAGCCTCTTGATCAAGGTCGATGTCCAACCATGAGGTCTAGATTCTGATCTCAAACTGGTATCTCGCTAACCTAGCTAACCACTCATATAGCTCCCGGGATGGATTCCTCCAAAGAAAATCCTTCATGTATATCAAGAAAGATATATCTCCAACCAACTCTCTATACCAATATTAGGTTCTTGTTCTAGGCTTCACCCAAGTCCTTCTCCTTATCCTCTATCCCCTTTTGGACTTTTTGTCTTGATGGAAACCAATTTGACATTCTCAAGAAGACTTTCAGGCCCCAACAAAGGAACCATTTGTTGGAACAAGGGTAAACCCAGGGTTCCTACTCTCCAAGAGCTAATTCAAGAATCCCTAATCCACCGGCCTGGGCTCTTACACCTACCAAGAAGATGCACCATGGGGGTTGTATGACAAATATGTCTACAACCAAGGGAAATATCAAGTGGGTCCAATACCAAAACAATACAACATGCATATCACTTATCAGTTTAGATCTATTCCACACATCTATCAAATCTACCACAACAATGCAACAAAAATATAGCATATAGTGAATAACACAACATCAATTGCACATTACCACAAGATGTGCAATACTTGGTTCAATTCTCTCTATTAGCATCCATTTAACTGTTTTTTATAATGTATTAAGATGAAGCAGACAGCTCTTGTTTGCACTCTTAGCTAGTAGATATTCTTCTTCTTTCTCTCTATCTCCTCCCCTGGTAACCCACTATGTAGGTTGATCTTCACACCCTTTATGAAGATCCTTCTATTATACCCTGTGGCTCTTGTACTCAATTATTCTCTCTCTCACAACAATAATCACCTATGTGAAAACAATACAACTAATAGATCCAACTAACTCCGAACCAACCCCTCTCTCCCTCATGCTGTGTTCTTATTTATACATTACAATCACTCCACGACATCCTTAGGGCTAAAAACCTGTGGTGTCAAACCCTAGTGTCTAAAACCCTAGTTCAACTTGATCTGCATTTTCAGGGCTTCGCCACCTTGTCTTTCCTTCCTTCTCACCTAGTGCCCAAAGAATATAATGGTGGATTTTTTCTCTCACGAAGGTCCATGATACTTATATTTTGTTGATATATCATCTCCTATCTCAGTCCAATGACTTTCTTTCTCTAGACTTCTCTCCATCTTTTTCTTCCCCTTTACACTTCAGACTCCACCAATACCACCGTGGTCTTCCACAAGTTCATTTTTTCTTCCTTGAGATTTTCTTATTTCCATAACCAAGGGCCAACAGATGTGATGGCTACTCACATCTACAAGAATATGATTATTACAATGAGGCTCCTAAGGCATTTTTAACATAAAGAAAACTCAAAACCCTAACCCCTAAGATGAAAAAGCCAATAGTTTTTAGGGACCCAATTTGGGTAGTTTGGTGTATCAACTTCCTGTGGGCTTAACTTTGCATACGATCTCCATTTGGGGTGCACATACTGGAAAGGTTGCATCGAGGAGATTCATTTTAGCTCTAACTGATCCTAGGGTTATCGCTGAGGTGCTCGACCTGATTTTTTTATTTAGGGCTCCCTAAAATGGCCCTGCCTTCAAAGTTTAGGAACCTAAAACTGCTAAAAAATAGTAATTTCTAGAAGACCGCTTTGAGCTTAAGGTTTTGAATAGGTGGGTGGCCGATATCCACTGGATCATTGAAATTCTCAGCTTTGATTTTTTATATCATATCCTAAGCTAATCCCAATCTAATTTAGATGTCCAAAATCCATCTCGTTTGATGTACCGTGTATAGCCCCACCTGCCTTTTAGGATTATAATTTTCTGAAATTTGGATGATAATCTTTTGGTGTGCAAGGTATGGAAATAATTGGTGAACTCTAACACTGTTTGGAACCTTTCCTACCGTAGTGTGGTCCACCTTGTATACATGTCATCATAACTTCCAATAGGGTAATATTGTTCCTTGAGAGCATAAAAAAAAGCCACCCAAGTGGGTCCTCACCCAAAAATTACGTGACTCATCCTCGACATGTTGCTCACTATAAGTATCCCACCAATTAATGACATGGGGAAGGGCCTCCTATGAGCTGAAAGGTGATCTTTTCTACCATTGGAAAATTATGGATGCAGGAATAACCCTTTATCATATATTTCCACAATTTTTCCTGTTACCATCTCTGACATTCAAATATAGGACTATCAAAGTTAACTTGTACCCTCAGAACCACACCTCCAAAGTGGAATAATTTCAAGAAGGTGCCTCCATTGTTTTCGACAACTGTTGAAGGATTTTGGAGAAATTATCCATCATCTCGCTCCTCTATCACGCGAGGGATTTCTAAAGCAACATTTTGAAAGGATATAATCTCGCCTATCATCCCTATTTTTTGTTCCACCATGGAAGGTTTCTTTTGGGTAATGTGAGAGTGGTCAGTCTCAAGAGTAGAAAATGTAAGCCTGGCACCAATCTCTATATATCACTCCAATCTTGTCTGGGACATGCACTAAGAACGATAAGGAGCATCCCACTTTGATACCATTGATGCAAATTATTTTGGGGAATGATATGAAGGAGGAAATATAACAAAGATATAATAAATAAATACACATATATATGGAAAGGAACACAATAATACAGTAAAGCTCAGATTCTATTATTGAATTTCTGAAATACAAAAAATATAAAATGAAAACACACAAGCTAGCTAGAATGGTGGTAGCTTATCTTTGAGTAGCAAGAGATGTGTTGGCTACACTCATTCACACGTAATCTTATTACAATGAGTCTCCAAAGGCCTTTTAACATAAAGCATAAATGAGAAAAACCCCTAAAACTCCAAAACCTAACTGAGAGATGAAGTGCTAAAAGTCATCCTCATCGCTGATGGGGTAAGTTGGTACATCAACTCTTTCCTCGGGTCAACTTTGCAGGTGTGATGTCATTCATATTTACGATAGTTTGTTGGAAAGAACTATCCCAGGAATACATATGTTTTCATCAAACTGTAGCGAAATCGTATAATGTGACTATGTCGCACCCAAAAAAACGTTGTTTAGATTCGAACGCCTCGAAAGTTTGGGACCCCAAAATCCATAGAAAACTACCAAAATGGAAACTGACCTTTGATATAGTGGAATAGATGGGTAATAACTATATCCACCCAAATCACAAAGCTGCTCGCTTCGGGTTGAATTTTGACCTGATTGACTTTAGAGTCACCTTCATAAATAATTTTAAGTTTGTTACATACCTCTTTGGTTGTGCTGCAACTCATCAACTTTACAGTTGAATATTTGGTGCCAATCCACCTAGGCTAACATGATTGGCCTTTGCATTGCAACTCATTAATTTCTTTCTCATCTAGATCAATGGGAGTGGTTTTTAGAACTTTATAGCCATTGACAACTGAGAGCCAGATATCCATTCCTAAAGTTGTCAAGTAAGTTTGTATTCTGTTTCTCTAATATGCATAATTGTTTCCATCAAATGGTTGAATCCCATTTGAAATGTGGCCTTCCATTTTTGTTCACGATCTTCCTTCCAAAGGATAACTGTGATGAAGGTAACTTGATATGATACCAATTATTGGAAATACCAATACAACTAAGAGGGGGGGGGAATCAATATCAAGTATAATTTATCACTTTTTACAACTTTACTTTCCAATCAAATAATATATCCAATAAAGAGAAGAAGAAGAGATAATGAATGCTCAATAAATATGTGGAAATCCACTAATGTTTTTTCTTATATAATAAAAGATTCCATTCAAAGGAATCTACAACTTCCAAGTTCTCCATATCCAAATGGTACATGTTTAAACTCTAGTTTACAGTTCCAACCCAAGGGAAGCTCCAACTCCCCTATATTATCTACCCAAACCAAGGAGGGATACAACCCCTTCTGCCCTTCCTTCCACCACTCAAATATATGCCATTAATGAACTCATATATCGCTGCTAATGATACTATTATATCATCATCAATATCAAAATTGATGCAACCATTTAAAGCTATGCCAAAATCACCAAGATATTCTTAAGCATGTGCCAACATCTCCAAGTCTCAATACATATAGACAAACATACCTTTCATCATAAGAAAAACCTGGTACATGAGATAAGAAATATTCAAACCGTCCTCAGAGATTCCTCCTCAATCCTTTCCTCAGATCCACGACTTATCAACCGGTTAATTTATGATATCCTCAAGAACTGTTCACCGCTAATTAGATGTCTACATTTTGCTTCAATCGAGACTCATTAGATTCCTTTGAGAGAAGTGTAGTAAAATCAATTGTACCCTTCACTCTTTTAAATTTTCTCTTCAATGAATTCACCACATTCAAGACAAGTGCGTAATCTAATTTATGCTTCCTTCATCACACTTGCTTGGATGATTGAATGAAAGGTTCTTGATGTGTATTTATACTCTTCAACACATTTCCTTTTATTGACTTCAAGGCCGACCTATCACCTCTTGTTTTGAAACACTTTTCTTCTTTAATTGACTTTAGCTCCAACCTGTAACTTCTTGTTTGCAATCGATGATCATCTCAAGAGGGGGTATATGTCCTCAACCTGAGGGAACCACACAGGACGTACACCGGCCGTTGGAAACAACTTGACAAGGGATATCAATCCATAGAGGTTTTCCATGCATTTGAAATGTCCTTTCCAAGTTATTTTTCCAACCAATATTCAAGTCAATCCTTCTAGGTTGACATCACTCCACAACCACTTCTGGCAGTATTAGTCAAAACTAATATCCTTTCTTAACTATGTCACTTTCTGTGATTACCCTTTTTATGAATACCTTCATATATCAAAAAATTAACAATTATACATTATATCATTATGTTAGTTACATTTAGATGATTTCTATATGATTAAATACATAAAAGGGATAACAATTGTTAAAACATGGGTAGTACATATATTATTCTATTGATTACATTGAGATGATTTATCTCAAGGGATTTAACATTTTAAATTGTGAATAGAATATATGATATGAAAAATTCCAATCACTCATTTTCAAGATTATAATGGAAGTTGTTATACCAAGATTTAAGTGTGTCATTTATTTCGTATTTCCCAAATACTGCCTAATGATTTAATTTAGCACCAATTAAAATAACAATGGAATTAATTAAACTTTTTGTTTTCTTTTCTAATGATTGTATCTAATAGTTGTATTTATGTTTATGGTTTTTTGAGTGATGCAAATTTGTTTTTTAACGAAAATAGTAGTTTTTTTTTTTACATCTACATTCAAATTATGTTTTTGATTACTTAATTTTTTTACTTTGAAACTTTAGAAAACAATCATTAATCTCTTAGTTAAAAAACCACAAATTTATAAACTTTTGTGACTTTAAAATTGACAATCTATTAATTTATGTAAACTTGTATTGAAATATAGTAAAAATATTCGAACATTGTGATTTTTTTGATAGACACATATGAATGCCAAATTTCAACACTACTCTAAACATGGAAAAAAGATTGTTCCAAGAAATGTAAATGTGCATTAGACATTTTCTTTTCGTACTTCTATATTAGATGTTGGTATCAATCCAGTTTTATCGTAATGTCTAGAGTCTCATCTCTTCATGTCAAGTAATGTCTTCATGAATCAGTGGGGTTTCTTGTTTAATTGTAGAGATTTTAGATGGTTTTTTCAGGATGTGTTGCCCCTGCGTGTAGAACAGAGTAGTTCAAGGTTGGTGGAGAACCAGTTATTTTAACTGTTTAGTGGATTTTCTTGGTTATCTGTAGAGATTTTAGAGTTTTTATTTACCAGTCTTATCAGTATAGACCCCTGTACTACTCCCGAGAATGGATTTATTCACACTTCAGCGTTGTTAAATTTAGAGAAGTGTGTGTAGCAAGTAATTGAGGGTCTCTTTTTTGGAGTGTTGAGGTGCTTTTTAGCTGGACTAAATGGGTGCTGGTGCTAAACCTTAGTGACTTCCAGTTGTATAATTGTTGGTCTAATCTGTCAGTATCCTGGACTACTCTCGAGACTGGAAGTCATTTCTTAAATGAACACTTAACTTATGTGGGGTGCAGACAGGAGGTACTTAAGGGGATTTAAGGTTGTAGAGCTTAGGTGGCATGCTACAATTATGGGGAGAAGCTTCTGGATGGAAACTTAGGTCAACGTACTAATGGGTGCGACTAGCAAGGCACTCTGGAATAGTGTCGGCCTTTTCGCCTCGATAGATGGGCTCATTGCGGGTACGACAAGACTTAACTTGCAGTAGAAAGATCCTCCCTCGTTCCCTAAGGTAAAAATTATGTTCAGAGACAAGCATACTCAGCCAAATTTTGAGCCTTTCTCTCACTGAGTATGTCTAGAGATAGTTGAAGTAGGCGAGGGTGTTATCAGGGAGACTACTAGAGTTATCCCTAAGGGATTTTTTAGACCGAGAGTCCGGGGGAGGCTCAGTAAATTCTCTAAACCGTGGAAATCCAATAGGTCTAGGTGCAGACTGGTTATGGGGTCGGATATTGGCCTTGAAGACACTTGCAATTTGGTGCTTAGGGTTTTGGTGGGAATTTACCGAGCTTGCTTTTTACCTTTGAATCTTCAGGGATTATAGTTCATGGTGGAAGGATTTCAAGGTTTAAAGAGTTATCAAAGACAACAAACATATTAAAAATTCTCATTGTAATGGAGAGTGTTGTGCGACTGACAATGTTGGAAATCTGAATTTGGCATCTAATCAATTGTGTGTGAGACATTATTCTGCACCTACAACATCTGTTGCATTATATTCATTTACAAGTGCTGGAATGCTATCCACATACTTTATTGCTACTATACTTTATCTCCTCCTTCAACCACTCTGGTAGCCAGTGTGGGCTTTCATTGGCACAAGATTCATCATCACTCCTACCATCAAGAAATATTTGGAAATGGTAGGGCACCTCCAGGTATTTGATTTTTTAGATTGTCTATCTATCAGTATGCCTATTGAGTATCATGAAACTACAGATCAGAGAGAATAAATAATTTTTCACTATATTATTAATTATTGTTAATATTAATAATTAATGACCTAGTTTTAAGCAGTAGGGCATGTGTAGGAGGTATGTACTTGGAAAGAATGCTAAGGCTACTTTTCCAAGAAATGAGAGTATGTCCAAGGGCATATTGGATCTTATCCATTCATATATGAGTGGACTGGATGTTAAGGGGTAGCATCATGGAAGTAACACTTACATTAGTGGACCTTCATTGATGACTTTTTCCAGAAAAACCTCGGATCTTCTTTAGGAATACCAAGGATGAGGTCTCTACCGGTTCCGTGGAGTTTAAGGTTCGGGTGGAGAACTAGACAAGGAAGAAGTTCAAGGTCTTGAGGTCAAACAATGGGGGTGCGTGTATACACTTCCAATGACTTCAAGGATCTCTGCAAAAAGGCAGGGATCAAGAGGGAGTTTCAGCCCCCATACAAACCCCTAAGAAAAATGGCTATGGAGAGAAAGAACCCATCCATCATCGGTTTTGCTAGGGCTATGATACATGTGACCAGATATGCCTAGCGTTCTTTGGGAAGAGCATGTTATTACGACAATATATGAGAAAAAATGTGAATTGTGTCCTATCGCTTCACTCGGTAACATCCCTTTACCTAGTTGAGGAACCTAACTTATTGGGGTATGCACTAAAAATCATGTATTTGACGAGTGGTTGGCTCGACTTTCGGTTTAATAAGCCAGAAGATACTCTCCTTATTTTGGACAAGCTATGGGTGGTAGACGGGTGCAGTCTAATGTTAAAGTGATGGAGGGTGGGTTTTGACCCATCGAAATACTATTTATAGCACCATCATCTATGGGTATTGCTATCGGGATTGCCTCTGCAACTTTGGAACCTAAAAGATATGGAAGCTATAGGGAATGAGCTAGGTAGATTTATTAAAGTAGATTCCTTTTGTTGAAATCTCCGGACAAGCGACTGTGCAAGGTATTATTTGATATTTACGTTCACACAGGACTACTGGAATCCTTAGAGATTGAGTGGAGGGACACATGTTGATTCAGATGCTAGATTACCTAGGAGTTCCTTTCAGATGCTCCCTCTTTCATCAGACAGACCACCTGCACAAGTATTGTAGGGGTTTCGTGGAGGAGTTTGAATCATAGGAATCATTTCTTAGAGGACTGAATTGGGAAGACTTCACAGAGGTGGACTCGACGACCAACTGATTGTTCACTTCAGCAGCAGAGACCCCCCATCCTTTTGCACCTCGGGCCTATTTGATAGGTAAGTGAAAGAGCATCTGTCCTGCTTTGTTTTATTCTTTGACTGTCTGGGAAAAGGATTCTTTGGATATGTATTTTGGGTTGGATGAGGTTAGGAGGGTGAAAAATTCATCTAATTCGGATTTTGAGCACTTAGTGGTTGGTAGGGGGGTTTTACTTTCCAATTTACCTTCACAAAGTGTGGAGACTGGGTTAGAGCCTCTAGGAAACCCTAGTGTTCCTATGACTCCTGTTGAGAACAAAACTCCTTGTGGAGATTTAGAATCTTCTTTTGAGATGGGGGTGGGGGGGCTAGTAGCTTTGAATCTGAACCACCTTTTTCTAGGACAACAAAGTTTTGGAGGGATGAAGACCCTATTGAAGAGTTGGTGAAGGGAACTTCTTTATTTACCAGTTTTAGAGAACCCACACTCGAGGAAATATCTTTAGGATATGTGTTGGAGTATTTGGTTCTTACCTACAAAAATATACTGACATGAGTACCTATTTCTACCTTCCAGGGGAGATCTGTTGTCAGTAAAGAGGAAACTAGTGACACTGTTGGCCTGCTGAAGAGGACAGAGGAGGGTTTGCTTAAGGATTAGCTTGGTCAAGAGGTTTGAGCTTAGAAATTTCCCCTATCAAAACAATAAGTGCTAGAAAAAATCCATTATTGTTCCTACAACACCGGATTTAATCTTTGCGATGAATTCGAACATTTGGGTGCTTAGAGGCATGAAATCCGTTGCTAGGGAAAAGTCATGATTTTTCTTTAAACACTCAGAGGGGTAGGGGGGCCCAAATCTCCTCCTTATGAGATTCTCTGCAATCTGATATTATATTCTTGCAAGAGACTTTGTTGGATGCTCAGAAAGCTAGAACTTTTATGCATTCGTTTCAACCTAAATGGTTTATTTGTGTAGTGAGATCTATAAGGCAAGTTTAAGTCCTAATGGTGGTTTTAATTCATTAAAATTTGATTATTCCATCATGCACATACCGGTTGGTATAATTTATGATAGGTAACACCCTAGAGAAAAGAAGCATATTTCCTTGTAAATATTTATCGAATCTTGTAATCCATTGTAAGAGATTTTTGGGACAAGGTGGTTGATAGTGGCTTACTAGCATAGAAGAATATGATAGTTGCAGGGGACTTCGATCTTACCATGTATGTCGGAGAAATTTGGGGTGATTCAACACATCCATATCAACCGACAAATTATTTCAAGGAGCTATTTATGGGTGTAGGATTGGTGGATATACTCCATGATGCGTTAGCTCTTACTTGGAGGAATGGAAGATCGAGATCTGATAACATTTCAAAAAGACTGGATAGGGTCTTAGTATCAACTTATTTATTGAATTCTTCTGGTATACGTCGGTCTTAGGTTGCATATCCATAGCTATCGGATCATGCAACGGTCCTATTATAGCTGGATCATAGTTCCATTCTTCAACATATCCATTCAAACTAAATGCGTCGTGGCTGAATGAAATTTAATTTACCCGTATTGTTCATGAGACTGTTACCCCAATCCTTTTATTAGAGCATTTAGGTTCGTGAGGGACATGTAGAAAATTAAAATTGATAAAGAAGTGAGTCAATATATGGACCTTTTACAAGAAGAACACATTTTTTTTAAACTTATAAGTTTGGAGAGTATTCCATTTGGGTGTTATATCGAGAAACTGTGGAATGAGGAGTAGGGATGCTCATGACCACATCAAATCCTTAGGAAAAATAATGGAGAATACTTCATTGGTAGAGTAAAGAACTGAGATAGCGGTCAGTAGGCAACTTGGATTAAGAGTGGTGATCGGAATACAAAATATATTCATCATTTCACCAGCCACGTAAGAAACATAAAACACATCTGGGAAGTTCAGGACGAGATTAGTCAGGTCCATTCTAGAAATGAGGTGATATTAATAGAGGCACTCAGATATTTTAAAGGGAATTTAGTAGCCTCTGAAACTTATATTTTTTATTAGGTCTCCTCGACCAACCTTTTCCCTCGTCTAGTAACTGAACAAGATCTCAATTCTCCTGAAAACCGTGGTACCTAGGAGTGCAAATTTCATGGGATGTCCCAAAGATTTTGGAAAAGGCACATAAGCGCAGTGGACCTCGATGGAAGTTGGACGATGGATTTTGCATTACCTATTTGAGTTGGTAGGGGGGATTTGACTGGATGTGGTAGAGACCCCGTGAGCAGTGGGAAGAGGTGATAAAAAGATTTAAACTTGACTTCTTTCTAGTTCTCATCCCAAAAGTCAACAAGCCTACTACATTTGGAGATTTTAGACCTATTGGCATGTGTAACCTGTGCTATAAAATTATAGAAAATATAATAGAAAACAATATTAAAACAATTATCTCTTGAACCTTCTCGGAATATCAATTGGGGTTTTTAATAGGGAGACATATACTAGATTCCATTGGGACTTCTCAGGAATGCTTACACAACATTGGCTAAGAAAGTTACTGCAGTTCTTATTCTCAAGCTTGATCTTAAAAAGGCTTTTGACTGCATAAATTGGGATTTTCTCAGAATGATCTTAATCCAATCGGGTTTTGGATTGATGACTACCAATTGGATAATGAGCTGTGTGATCAAAGGCAACACACAATCCCAATAAAATGGAGAGACAACATCCTTTCTCAGAGAGTGTGTGAGGGACAGACAAGCCCTTTATTCCCCTTCATTTTCATTCTTATGATGGAGGGTCTTAGTTTATTGCTAAAAAAAGGGCAGGCAAAAAGGAAATTATATGGCTTAAAGGTCTCTAGAATTGTAAAGATCCTTCATCTATTTTCCATAGATGATGTTCTACTAATGACCATAGATTCTTTAGAGGAATGGAAGGTGACCGATGAACTTTTAAAAGTATTCTTTTGAGCATTTGGAATGGAGAGACATTTTTCCAAATCTATTATTCATTATTCTGGTATTCAAGGTGACCTCTTAAATATTTTCAAGGAGTTCTTCATGTACAAGTTAGTGGACCTCAAGTCAGGATTCCGATATCTGGGATATTTTTTGAAATTGATAATTACAAAATAGAGGATTGGATGTGGCTTATTTCAAAGTTTGAAAAAAGGATAGATCATTTGTGTAACAGGTGGATTTCTTGGTGAGCATTATATTCTCATAAAAGTTGTCCTTGAAAGCCAATCAATATTGGATGCCGACTTTGGGAGCGCTCCAAATTTTTAGTGCTAAACAAGACTTATTGTACCATCTTAAATTCCTTTGCTCAAAGCACAAGTAAAATCAGATACACCTAAGTGTAGGTGGGATATCATTGTTAAAAAAATGTTATTTGGAGGATGGGGTTTGAGGAATATATTTATTTTTAATAGTGCATTGGCGGCAAACACTTTGTGGCGAGTCTTGATGAAGAAAGGAATCTGGCACACCGTTATCAAAGACAAATACCTTCCTTATTTCTCAGTGGCCACCTAGTTTTGATCGGCCTCATATAGGGTGTCAACAAAATCACTGACCTAGAAAAACCTTCTAAAATCCTTAACGATCATAACACAGTGGATGAGCTGGAGCCCCGGTTCAGGACAACCTATCATTATTGGAAAATATATGATACAGGGGTTGGGGTCCTCTGCACTCCTTTCACCCATACTCATTACTGATTTATATCAAAGAAACATTACCTATCTCTATCAAGATACTGGAGGGACTCGACCAAACTCTATTGGCACAACATGGAAAGCCAGCAGAGAAATTTCCCTCTCGGTGACTTGGCTTTAGAATGGGACGGATATTGCAGTGACTTATCAGGCTCGGGAATTTTCTTACAAGATAGAGATGATGTGCTATACTGGATTTTTGGTGATAATTCAGGTTATCTAACTGTTAAGAATGTCTACATAGCCACAAGATGATAAAATGCAAACAGTAGCAACAATTCATGGGCTGGAGAAAATCTCTATGAATTGGAATATTCTTTGTAAATCTAACTCTTTAGGTTTGCATTGAAATAAGATCCTCACACGAGATCTGGCATTTCTTCCAGTATTGGGAAGGGCCTAATCCATTATTTTATGCACAAGAGGGTCTCATAATTTTTATCCACTTACTGATACAATTGTTTTTTTACAAAACAAGTTTGGATTCAGATCTTAGGGAGGCTAAATTTAATTTATATTTGGGAGGGATTAAGTCTAAAGATTTGTTATGCTAATTAGATCTCTCATGCTCCAGAGTATGCTACTATTCCAGCTCTAGTTAGCTGGAATATCTGGCTAGAACATAATAGAGCCTTTTTTGAAAATGGGAGCCCGAACGCTGGACTCTGCTATTTATGTGATTTTTTGACACTTTACAACCAACAATGACTCTTGTAATTTTTCTTTCCTCAAACCACCCAAGCATATACAAACAGGGGAATTGTGGGATGGTTTGATGGAGTTGTGCTATCAAATGGTACACATGGTGGAGCTGGGGGAGTGATTAAGATCAATGATAAACTTCCCCATCAAAATGGACCTTCAACCTGGGTCCCTGCATTCAACACAAGGAAGAATTTCTAGGATCCCTGAAACTCTTTACCGGCCAAGATTGCTACATCTCCACCTACAAGTATTGGGAGACTCAAAAATAATTATTGACCGGTACAATAACAGAGGGAAGCTTCAGGTAATTTCTTTAAACTGGTGGAAGGTTCATTTTAGAGAGCTCAACATTTACTTCAACAAACTCAGTTTTAGCCATATCTTCCGATAATACAACATGGAGGCCGAAAAATTATCAAATAAGGTGCTCAAGGAACCAAAAGGAAAAATATGCTATACACAATGGGAATATGGAAATGAAGGGCCTACCATTGCTGCCAAGTAAATATATAAATGTTTATAGAAAGTATTTGCTATTAAGGGGACAAGTTTCAACGAGGACATACCCTTTGTCATTATTATGTTAGATGGTTTTGACCATAGGAGAGCATGATATAGCCAGAGTCACAAGATATCCAATATCCACCTCATCTCCAGATACGTAGAAGAACAATTTATCCGAATATTTTGGACAAATTTAACATATGTACACAATTATATACATAACATAATGAGAAATTTTCAGTTGAAAAAAATTACCGTCTCGCGGCATTGATTTTATTTCCACGCTTGTTTGACTAAGGGCATGGATTTCAGTACAGTAATTTATTCTCACATTTATTTTGTTTTACATTGTTTGATTGAGGTTATGCATTTTAAAAATTCCTTGTCCAATAAGAGCATGGATTTGAGAAGGATATAATGAAAGTATATTAAATTAAAAGGAAGAATATAATGCATATTGATATCATGTGGATTTATATGAGAATGCCATATTATTTTCAATAGATTTTAAACTTGAATAATGTGGATTTCTATGAAAATGCTCATTTGATATTATTTTCATGATAAGATATAATTTATACTTGAATAATGTGGATTTATATGAGAACGTGGATTTTCTTTATGTGAAAAAACATTCTATTATGTGAAAAGGATATGACTCGTGAGAAATTCCATTCACTCACACTTCTTTTTACATTGAATTTTGTTTGAATGTGAGACTAGTCTTTAATATAAAAGGATTAAGGATTCCATCCTTAGGCACATGTGGGATGATTCATGCTTTAATCACATGATAACTAATTATAATTTTTATGGTGTAATATAGTTCATCGTACTTGAATCTCTCTATGTATGAGAAATGTTGTCTATATTTTAGTGCCATTTTGCATTCATGAGCATTGATGATGATAATGACGACGATGATGATTAACATCCACTGATATTGAATTGGTCTTTTAGACCTGCTATAAGTGATTGCTTGTGATTTTTTAGAGTTTTGTTTTTGTGCTCTAAAAGAATTAAGAGATAAGCTTCCAAGATCACCATAGTTTTGTTGAGTTAAAAAGGTTAGGAAGGTTCGTATCACAAATATTTTGAAATTGAGATCTAATGTGGTTATAGGTTGGACAATCTAAGAGAAAGTGTTTTTCATCTTCAACCTTCTTAGTGTCACAAAGTTGACACACTCTTTTCTCATCCCATGGCATTTTAGGGAATGACCAACGCCTAGCCTACCATGGAGCTAGTTAGAATTTGTTCTTATCTTAGCAATGCTTTATTTTTTCTTTTACACTTGTCAAACAAAGAGACAATTTTGATCTTCTAGGTTATGGTTGATTACATCAAGTTAATACATTAATTTTCTTTTTCCTCTAACTCTTTTTCACATCACAACTAACACTTTCTCTCCTTAAATTTTGATTTGATGATATTTTAATAGTATCCTTATTATGCAAAATGGTCTCTTCCATGATTCCCCCAATAATAGCTAGCTACTGGGTATCTTTATGCCATCCTGTTTGAGTCGACAGGTTACAACCTGATTTTGAATCAATTTTAGGTTTCCTTTTCTTCCATGTTGTTTTAACTTGTTCTTATACATTAGGTCTCTAGTCATAGTCATGTTCTCAATGGGGGAAAGTCTTGCCTCTAACAGGATGATGGGATAGGGTGCATTTCCTTTAATTTTGTGATTATAAGTTATAAAATTACTTTTCATTTGCTCAATCTTTCTCTAGGATTCACAAGAGATACCTACATCCTCAAACTTCACATCCATAAAGAATAACATGTGTAACAAGAGTCTCAAAGAGGATTTTATTCCTATCCCAACTCCAAATCGACGCATTCACAAATTGTTTCAAGCCCATAATAATTTTCCTGTTCTAATAACAATCATTTTCAATGCTATAATTCTAGTTGATCTGTGGTGAATATTGATTCCAGCTTGAGCTTGTGGTGAATGTCATTTCCAAGATATTTGCATGAAGTCACTTCCTCCAAGTTGTTGTTACATACAAAGGTATAATAAGTGATCTTATTGGATTTAATTAATGACCTTAGTCTTATCAATACATTAGTCATACTCATATTGGAGGCAGTCCTTGAGGATCTTAGTTGGTTTTCAAGATCATGGGGGACTCCTTACCATAAGAATGAATCACTCCACATAAAGTATTAAAGATTGATGACTATACCAAAGGAGAGTATGGTCAATATTATTTAAAATAACTATTTTTTCTTTCAACATATGAATTTTTTGGATCATTATCATTAAAGTTAATAAAAATAAAGAAACTCACTAAGACTCATTAAGTCAAGTAGTCAATTCATACCCATTAGACGATAATTCTATCGGGTAGCTTTAAAATTAGTACACCAAAAGATTACAAACAAGTTTAGGGAAGGATCCTTCATATAGACAATCTAAGGGACAATCAACACTCATATACCAAGTGTAGGAGGAGTGTGAGCTAGTAAGCAGGAATTGCAAATATCCTCGCTATAATCCCTAATTTAATTAATGCATAATGGAGATATAAATGTATGCTACCAAACTGCATGGCTATAAAGAATTTATTTATAATTTTTAAATAAATATAATGTGGGATCTGTTGTTGGGAATATGGACAGATATAAGGGATGATTTTCCACAAGATAAGAGAGTGTCCTGAGAGGGTCCTGCATGTTCGAATTATGTGTACACCTAAACCTGCGTTAATTGTATTGTCATTTGGAAAACCTTCATTTCTATTGAGTGTACATGAGAGCCCAACTGAACTGGGGTGGTAAGAGGGTGGGTGTGAGAGTCACCATCCAATATTTAATGGGGAGCATGTGGTTGTAGTACAATCGACATTATCAAGCGAGTGAGCAACAATTGTCTTGAGAAATGTTCTGGGGAGAACAATCTTTTTCACATCTTAATCTTTTGCATGAACACCAACCTAGAGCAAGAAAGCAGCAAACATTGGAGCCAACAAGGATGGAATAATTATGGAGCATGTTGGAGCATTTTTGGATCGTTTGGAGTTGAATATTGAAGAGCTAGGTTGTTAGGCCTGAAGGGAGAACTCATGTGTGATTTGCACTATAGCAGCAAGTGATTGCTATTGTTTGTTGGTAGCTTTCCTAGCAGTAGGTTCCCTTGAGTTCCCAACAAAGAGATTCTTGGTTACCTATGCTAGAGAGACCCTGATAAACGAATGGGATATTTGATGGACTAAGAGCAGTGAAGTGGTACATTCCTTGGGTTGGGAAGATTAAGAGGAAGAGAGCTAGAGGAAATTCGAGATATTTGTAGGAGAATACCAGTGGGTTTTTATGATATTGAGTTGTGAGTGGACTGTGAGAGGCACCGTGGTTGGGTGGAACGTCCTTCCCAAGTAGTTGGTTGTAAAAACATTTTAAAAACAAATAAGTGTTCATCCATTTTCTGATTTTTCTTATGACCAGTCTTATGTCTATGCATTTTTCCCTGTGTAGAATGGTTGTATGTGTTATTATAGATGATTTATTAGCTACATTCATGTTCATTTATAATTTTGTAGATGCATTTAATTATGGCTATCAAATTATGGTTAAATATGTGTATAATTTGTAGTTGGTAAGCTACATGAATTTAATTAGCAGAATTTTTTTGAATTTATGTGTATTTTCCGCAAGTAATGTTCCTTGGTTAAGCTTGGGAACATTACATGAATACAAATAAAATATAAAATCCTGAATTCGCTGAAGGCACGAGATGCAATTTAATGATTCATTGTATAATTATACAAATTTTAACTTAATCATAGATCTTCCAAGTCATTAGTTATATCATAATTATAATATTTGTACACAGATGTACAATTAACAACAATATCGAGATAAGTGTGGAAAGTGTTATGATTGTATGTTATACATGAAATTGCTTTATATGGTAATGAATTTGAGAAAACTTTGGGGCCTTTGTGGGACCTAATAGACATTGTAGAGGAGATATTACTAGTTAAAAATGTTTGACTCTCAGAACTCACTCACAACCTTTATATGTGGATGTGGATTCTAAAAATGTATTTGTACACAGATTTCAACATCAAAGTAATATGATTCTTCTTACAATGCATCAATTTTAGGTAATCCCATGAAGATGTGTCATGTTTTTTGGAAAGAACACATCAAGACTTGTTCAAAATAAAACTCTTAGTCAAGAGCTTATATAATCTCTTGACTGAGAGTTAAAATCAACTACAACTCGAGGTTGAAACAAACTCTCAACTAAGAATTTAAGACATAAAATATAATTTCCAAATAAAATGACATCAACTCTCAATGGAGAGATATGTCTCAATAGAGGGTAATAAGTCAACATAAATAATCTCACTTCTTGCATTTTTTAATAAAGTTTCAACTTCCATAGTTGTGGACACTTGGAAATTCTATCCAAAAAAAATTAGACCTTCAACCATTATATATAGTTTCATTGTGATTATCTACTTTTAGTTTTTTTTTTTTCTAAAACCAATATACATATTTAACTTTCATCAATTAAAATAGACAAAAAGAGAAAAATCTATATCTAAAATTTATTAATTTATTGTTTTTTTAAAGCAAAAATCATGGTTCACTTCGACGATTCTTTCTCTCCAAAAGGTGTTTTTTTAAAGTATTAGAAAGAAAAATTGTACATAAAAAAAGGTACTAATAAAAAAATTAAGTTTTTAATTAATTCAATAAAAAACAATTATATATATATAGACTATGTTTATGAAAAATATGAAAGAAAAAATAATTTACATAAAAAACATCATGACATAGTGAGACCCTCGTTCTCCTTTTCTATACAATTTTTTTTTGTAAATTAAAACTTGTATTACCTTATATAACTGTAAAACATACAAGATCTTTGAAGCATGGTGGTTGGCCTGCCAAAAATCAAAACCAGGACCAACGCCATGCTCTTATGTACCAGAGTTTCCAGAATGTTTACCAGTATATAAAAAACTAGATCTATAACAACACTTTTAGCAGAAAGCCTTGCAAAACTATTTCTAACTAGTCTAGACAAAATGAACATGAGTGGCTACAACATAGAAAGACATACACCAAATGCTCCCTTGTTTCCATTGTTCTTCAAATTCTAATGCCAAGCTTGTGCAAGGTTGTATGGTTGGCTGCACTCTGGGCAACAATTCTGACCGGACTCATTTGGGAGAGTTGCAAATAGAGCATCCAATCTTCGCTTAATGTTATCCTATCAGAATAAATGGTCTTTACATCCCTGTGAATTTCCACGAGTAATTTTAGCCACTCCTCTGAAAGGAAATATCTTGAAATCTCTTCCTGTTGAGTATGGACCTCAGGGGGCTCTACGCATTCCAAAAGAGCATGCGGAGGAGGAAATTCCTTCAATATAGGACAACTCCAATGTTCCTCTAGCCAAGTTTGCAGAGGGGATGGTCTCTCAGATTTCGTAGTAGGTGAGGAGTGAGGAATGGGCTCAGGTTTAAATCCAAAAGAGTCCATAGGCTATAGGGGTGGTGTGGAGAATGAAGTTTACTCTACTATGGGACAAGCCTAGTTTTATGAATCACTATCATGGGTAGGACCTGGGATGTTATCTGGAGGAGGAGCAGAGGATGAGGATGGGCTATGAGATCTTACGGGATAATTTTGTACTCATTGATGAGTTTCCAGGTAGTGGTAATAAGTAGGGTCGCAGATGGAGTATCCACGCTCATAGAGCATGGTGAGAGTAGGAAATGTCGAGGGACAAGAATGATGGAAACATACCAAGAACCAGACACTATAAAATATAATTTGCAGATCAACTAGACCTGCAAGAAACACAGAGAAGAAATACATGCCAAGGATAAGGTGAGCTAAGGATGAAATAATACCATTCACGCGAGTTGAAATCACCATTAATCCATAATGAACCTCATCCTGAATCACAATACTTTCCTTAATTTCCTGTACCCTCGTTCCAAACCATATCATTAACGTTCATCTAATGCAAGATCCCTTAACAATTTCCCTCACTTTAATTCCCATTCTCAAGAGTCCCATCATCTGGCTGGGGGCGGTGAACAGTGCCCACGTGTTCATGCGTATGGACGCTTGTCACCCCATTCGAGGCCTTTTCTATAATTTTTAAGAATATAATGGAAATAAGTAAAAAACAAATATGAACTATTAAATAACAATATATATATATATATATATATATATATAACTAAAAAAATGTTCTGCAATTTCACTTACTTTTAATTATATGTTGAAATTCTTAAGGTAAATATGGGGTTTGATCTCTTATATTTTAAAAAACTATAAGTTTTACATTTTTCATTGCCAAAAAAAACAATAGAAAGAGTGACACATATTCATGGGATTACCTATTCTCAAGTTCCTTCTTTCAGTACTTTTATTTCAATATGGAATTATTATTCCAAGTTATAAATTGCATTGATTTCAACATCAAAATTAACATGATCCTTCTTATACATCAAGTTATTAAGTCCCTTATTAATGCGCATGGATTTTAGTGTAGAGTTATTATGTTCCTTCTTAAGCTACATTGTTTTCACTATATAGTTATTAAGTTATTTTTTCGAATCCACTGATTTTTGTAACATGTGATAATGTCCCTTCCTATGGTGCATTGAATTTAGTGTTTTTTTATGTGTTATAGAAAATACATTTGGTGTAAAAAATTGAACAAAACATAATCATGTCTCCTATAACACTGAAAATAAGAATAAATAAGGGTAGTGAGAGAATATGTTATGACACACAGAGATTGAATCACATGAGTAGAATGTGTTATCACACTAAATTGCCTTGGGTCTTTTAGTTTGTTTTCACTCCTTTTTTAAGCCTTAGATTTTTATTTTATTTTAAAGTTCCACTCCTTTATTAGTTTATTTTTGATAGGACCCCTTAGATGATTAAAGTTTTGAGCTTTAGCTCTAGTTTGATCCTCAAATTGATTCTTGATCCTTGAACCTTTTTAGCACATGACTTATTTTTGGTCCCCTTCATGACTTGTCCCTAGGTCGATACCTCCCATGATTTGACTAATGTGACACACCTTTCTCCTCACTCATTACATCGTAGGCATGCCTCATTCTCCTTTCTTACCTATCTAATCATTTTTTAATTGGAAACGTTGCCTACTCATCAGACAGTTCCGTAGCACCTATCCAGTTCATCATACTTCCACCTTGAGTCATGATTTCCATGACTAATGTCATTTCCCTGGTTTTCAGTGCCAGAAGTCAGTTAAAGACATCTTCAAAGATATTGCATTTATGAGACTTGTAACGGTTTATAATTTTGAAAGGCTCAACAGTGATGCGTTGTGCAAATTTGCAAGTTCTGCTCAGGTGATCGCTTGTCAACCAAATCCGATGTTGAGAAAGATTCCAGTGTCGAATTTCCATCAATTTCATCCTAAAATTGTGTTTAAGATTCCAACAGGTGTCTGTTCCATAGGTATCCTCTGTTCCCCCCCGCTCTGCATATTAATTTTCACAAGAAATTTGCACTTGTGTTTTGGCTTTCCAAGTGTGCACAGTCATAAGGGACTTGTCTTTGCATGTCAGCCTTGTCTTCTTTCTTTTTCAGACATGTATCTTCATGCCTATGTCTAATTCTGATTATTGCTACCTACCTTAGCCATTGAAATCACAAGCCTGTAAATAGCCTATCCTATGTGTATGTGTTGCGCTACCTAGAGGCACTGCTTAAACCCTCTCTGCCTCCCTTGCTTCCTTTCATCATTAGAGTTTAGCATTTTTTACTCATTGCGAAGATCCAATTTCAGATTTCCCCTCACTGTTTATACTCCAAAATATATGTACAAGCCTAAGGGTATAATTCCTAAAGTCGAGCTTGGCTTGCTAGCATTAGTCTATCTAAAGGGGTCAGCCTTATATATTTGAAAGCCCGATTCAAAGCCTTCCAGGTCATTACCATCCCTTAAGCCTCTTAAAATCCCTCATTTTGAGCCATGGAGACTCCTCAATCGAGGAAGATTCACAAAGGTGGCAA
>SNQJ01S0108023.1:28336-39156 GCA_010110895.2 Picea sitchensis
CAAGGTAACAACACTCTTCATAGTTCTTGTATATGCCATGTTTTCTCTACATATCTTGCATATCTATTTCCTAGAAGATAATATGTTCAAAGAGAAACTATACTTATGGAAGAACAACAAGATAAGGATTGTTATCACTATGACTATAATACAAGCTGTAAGATAAGCCGAAATCATAATCAATCTTGAAGAAATCTAAAAGAAGTAAAGATAGAAAGAAGTCAACAATCAAGAGGAAATTGGAAAAAGATTTGTGACACTTTGCAGAAGACAATAAGGATGCAGATGGAAGCATGGACTCTCCTAGATGGAGGAAGTTGATTATGTATTACCAAAATAAGAGCATGCATTCATACATGAAGCAAGGATTAGGAGGGAGCTAATCCTGTGATCCATTGAAGATGATGAAGTATATATCCATGGTAGTAGCCATGAAAAGCAGTACATGTTCAGTTTGACTTTAGAAGAATCCTTCTTCGAAAAGAAGCCTTAAAGTATCCCTGGTTGTCCATCCACATCCATGATCCTATGATGAAAGGAAGAAGTTGGAATCTTCAGGGCATGGAATCTATAGAAAACTCCATGGACCCAAGAGCTAAAGAGAAACATGAGGAAGAACATGAACATTCCAAGAAAGAAAGAAAAGCCAGAACAACCAGTCATTGTATCGAGAATCACAAGATTACCAGCCTGATATGAACCCACCAAAAAGCAATCAAGCAGAGGAACTAAAAATTGTGATGAATAACAGTGTATGGAAGACTTATGAATGAAATCATTGCGAGATCTAGAACTAGAGGTTCTCCGAGATGGAGGGAGAAGACTATGATGATTGTTTGTTCCAGCAAACCAAATATACCTCTATATCGTCTGCAATACCCATGGTTTGGAGTTTACATCAGATGAATGCAAATATTGTTCTCCAGAATAATTGAACAAATAGTGTATGAAGATAAACCTCAAGGATTTGAAGTATCTCAAAAAAAGAACCTTGTATGTAGATGAAAGAAGACAACTTGGTGGACAACCTCCAATGAGCAGCAGAAGTGTGGTGAAAATATTTCTATAACAGAGATATTGTATCAGAATGGTTACTCAGAAGTCCAGGATGATGGATTGCTAATGCATGACAAAATCTCGATGAAAGAAGAAGTGCCACATGGATATGTTCCAGTTTGAGCCCTGCCACGATGTTATGAGCTATCAGGAAACAAAAGAGTTGAATTCAACTATGAGATACTGTAATGATTAGAGCTATATGAAGCCTCCAGAGAACCATTGTTCCAAAAAGACTGAAGTACAATGAGATCAAGCATTACACTCTCTGTGATGAACTCCATAAAAGAGAAAGTGGTTCCCCAATATATATCTCCACATATGGGCAGATAAGCAGACATTTTGGTAAAGCCTCTATCCAAGATGAAAGAAGTTCGTATACTCAAGTTGGAGCTCGTGGAGACAACCTCCTTATTGAAAAAGGAAGATATGACTCCCAGGTTGGGAGGGAGCACTGATGTGTTATTGATTTATGGACAAACATTTTTCAAGTTCGAAAAATGGTCCAGGATGAGCAGTGCCTTTCTAGTTCGGAAAGTGATTTGACATTTCTGATGGACAGGCATTTTCCTGTTCAGAAAATGGTCGATATCGAACGGTCATTTCCGTAATGAAAATGGTTCGATGGATTCCTGATGTACCATAGACAACGATTCCCCTTGTGGTTAACATAGGTAATGGTCTAGGACAGTCTCTCTTCTTGACGGTCACTCTTAGTAGTTGTCAAGAAGACTGGTCTGCCTCGTCAGACAGTCATTCTCTCAAAGCTCAGAGTTGTGAGCAGTTTCGAAGAATGGTCCGTTTTGGAGGTTGGTGCAGGACAGTCATTTCCTTTGGAAATGGTCCAAACAGTCATTCCCTAGGGCAGATTCATTCTCTTCAGGCTACACTTTGTTTAGTGTCGGAGGAATAGCCTAGATAGGTGAATGGTCCAGGTTAAGCAATTAGGGACAGACATTCCCTAGGGAAGACTCATTCTCTTCAGGTTGCACTTTGTTTAGTGCCGGAGGAATGGCCTAGATAGGTGAATGGTCCAGGCTCAGAAATTGGGACAATTATTCTTCCTTGCTTGAGAAGAATAGTCCAAATAGCTCATCGTTGATGTTTTACCTTATGAGGGCAAATGCTCTTCCAAATCTCACAGATCTAAGTGGAAGAATGGCCCAAATGATTCAGTTTATATCATAACAATTTTTTTCTATGTAGGTTGATATCAAATGATATGATTGTTATGGAGACCGTATGTCTCCGGACAGTAGATGTATACTACTGTGGTGGATGTGTTCCACTGATTGTGACTATATGTCACTGATCAAGTATTTGTGTGCTACTTGGTGTGGCAGTGTACCACTGGATTGTAGTTGTGTACTACTATGGATAGACACAGTTGTATTATATTAAATGACATTGTTTCGATTTCCTTGAAGACTATCAGTATTGTTGGAAATGATTATGAGCTAGATGGATTATCAATGGACAAATATTTCCCAGATGGAAAACGGTTCAGGACATTTATTCTTCTAGGACATATATCTGGATTAGAAGAATGGCTCTTGAGTGACTTATCCAGCATCATGTCTGATTACTCAGATGGAGTATGGTTTCGAGAGATGATACAGCTGATGACACTGATAATGATGATGGTGCTCATGATCTAGTCTATACAACTATGTTGATGCTACCAGGTGAATGGTATGTTTGTGCTCAATACCATTACCTTCAATACCTCCCTAGCTAGGAGGGAGTGTTGATATTATGGTAGTTGTGGGAGGTATTTACCTCCATGTGTAAACCTGGCGAGAACAGAATATTCTAGGAAGCAAGAAGAAACCCTAATTAGTTGGCTAATAACCCTAGAAGACAATTCGGCTCAAGAGGATAACCTGTATTAGGTTATTAGCCCCCAAGAGAAGAAGTCGGCTAAAAGAAATATTATATACTAAGTAAATAGGAACCCAGAATGAGAATTCAACCCAGGCAGTTTGCCAGTTTTAGTATAAATACAGGAGGCCAATCTTTATTCTGGAAGGCATTCTCAGAACTGCATAAGCAACACTTGTGCACACTGCAGTTGCCCATTTTGTGCGCAAGTTTGGAGGATAGTTGTCATTGCAGTTGTTGTAGCTAGCAGATTTTTGTTTTGTCTTGGACTATCTCTTAGTTATGGTTTGGACTCTCTGATCAACTCTTGCTTGGTGTGCTATCCTTGGAGAAAGGTGTGCCACCCTTTGTTTGGCTATCTACCCTAGGGTTTGCTTCTAGAATGATTCTCTGTCAAGGTTAAGGAGCTCGGGGGTGGCTTCGGCCTATGGTTGGGTGACAATAGTGATATTGTCTATGGTTAAACGAGCACATCCATTATATTCTAACAATTAGCACATTCATTATACTTCAAGACAGAAAATACCCTATAGGATCTTTAACACCTACTATGCTGAAAGTAAATAAGCAAACCATGACAATTTAACACAAGTGTTTTTGGTCAACATGACCCTGGAAAAACCCCCATGGGGAAAACCAATAAGAGAGAATATGTATTATGGATATCTCAAGCAAATGTTTCAAAGATAAAATGAAACAAAGGAACTCGATACAAAGTGTAAGATCCTCTCAATCTAAACAATGGAGTTCCTTAAATCTTGTGCCCTTTGCCTTGGTTTGTGCGCCCCTTGACTAGGTGAGCCCCTTTCCTTAGCCTTTACGCCCCTCTATTGTTTGCTTGTCTTTTCTTGTTTTATTTCCTTGAAATTCCTGCTAGCTTCTCCACTTGCTTAGTGCACCCAAGATCTAGGTGTTCCCTTATTCCTTTCTTAGTATGCACTTCTTGTTAGAAAACTAGGATCGCGAAGCAATAAAATCAAACTATTGCAGAAACAAAACATAGAAGATGCACAATACAATAGACACACATATATACATGGTTCACCCAGTGTGGGCTACATCCGCGAGAGAAATTTCCAAGTCTTTCCTTTATTATTATCCAGCAAATGAAGGGATACAGCCTACAACACACCTGATGTAACTTCCTCTTCTTTCTCTCACAGTCTCCTCTCTCATAATACAATATTCACAATGATACATAGCCGGAATACATTTCCCTCATAAAATAGGGTTTCCTTCTAGGGAAAAAAAACCTAACATAACTTCTACCATCAAATCTGCGACCTTATAATGAACGGTCCAGATTTACAATGAAATTACAATATACATTTACAAGGCAATTTTTCCTTTGAGGGAGCACTTGCCCCCGGACCCCGCAGAGGGGGTAACCCCCCTTTGCACTCCCTCGCGTGGAGGAGTGTACATTCTTTCGCGATGTAAAGTCTTCATGGGGTATAAACACAACTGGAAAAAAAGACCTCTGAATCAGGAAGATAATCAGGCTCTACAACCAACACTTCTACCTAAGTGCACCCTCACTCCACAAGGAATGTGCCCTTCTTCCTTGCTTAGTATGCACTTATACCTAAGTGTGCCCTCACTCTACAAGGAATGTGCTCTCTCTATCTTGTGGGCCCCTCCTCAAGCCTTGCGCCCCCTTTTCTTCTCACAAAATGTGCCCTTCTCCTCCTTGCACCCTTACCTCTCACAAGTGCACCCAAGCTTCTCCAAACCCTCACCTCTCCTCTCTTCGCATTCGCCCAACTCTCTCAAGTGAACAATGGATCTCACTTTTTCCCTTTTTCCTCCTTTACCCTCATCCTTAGGCTAACCTAGGAAACCAATGGGCTAGATTATATCTAGGCCAATATCCAAAATAAATGGATGAGATTAAATCTCATTTTTTCTCTTAAATTTCCATAGTTCACTTTTTCCTCATTAATGATGTTTACAAAGTCAATGTGACTTTATAACTTAAAGTACTTTGTCATTAATGAGGAAAAAGTGTACTTTGTTATAAAGTCAAAGTGACTTTATAACATTAAGTAAAGTGTAAGTGTTAAATATTTCTCCCTTTATGTTTAAAGACTCACAAGCACAAGGGGTCCACTTTCAAAGGTACCCAAATCTCAACACTCCCTCTTACCGAGGAAAGTGTCACTCACCACTCCCAACCTGTCCCTATCCTTGCCCCTTGGCAAGGGCTCGGTGAGTGAGTCTGAAACCTGCTCATCAAAAGTGGCCTATGAATCTTATATGCTCGTCACCATAGCCAAGTGGGACCCAAGCCTCTCTGGCGCCCTGCTCTCTCTCATCAATCTCTGATGGTCTCCAACATACTCATTGGCTTCCCTCAGGGCCTCCTGAAACCATCTCGGTCTCTTATTCTCTGAAGTAACCTCTAGCGGAGTCATCTCCTCATGTCCCTAAGTCTCATGCACAAATCTCTACAAAGTAGTCTCTGACCCTGAAGCACCTGCACCAATTGTTTGTATACTCGGCAGTTGTGAACCTGAAACTGTTCTGGGTGGACCAGTCACCCCTGAACTTGGTGTAATCGACACCTAAGTTTGTGTCCCCTAAGATGCATCACTCTAAATATGCAAGACCTCCTCAAATCTATCTCTCAACTTGAAAGATCTCTTGAATGCTTTTACCTCCTCGAATCTGACATCTCTCCTCACCAGCACTCTCCTCGGTGCTGGAATGTAGATTTGGTAGGCCTTCAAGACCTCTGAGTATCCAACTAGAATCCCCTTCTCTTCTGTGGGATCTAGCTTTGTCCTCTTCTCTTAGGGGACATGAGAGAAAGTCAACACCCAAATATGCATAGGTGCTCAACATTAGGCCTACTACTAGTGAAGGCCTACTCAGGAGTCTTCCTCCCCACGCTCTAAGGGGACTCATGTTCTGCAGATACACTGGATTCTTACAAGCCTTTACCCATAAGTAGAATGGAAATTCTTAATCATGTAACATAAACCTCGCTGCACAAACTATGGCCATGTTCATCCTCTTTGCAACCCCATTCTGCTGAGGGTTGTAAGGAACGGTCAACTGCCTTCCAATACTCTATTGGGTACAGAAATATGCAAACTTTATGGAAGTATACTCACCTCTATTATCTTACTTCAAAACCTTGAAACTTCTTCCTGTCTGGTTCTCCACAAGAGCTTTGAACTCTTGAAACATATTGAAGACCTCACACTTGGTCTTCAGGGAAAATATCCAGGTCTTCCTAGAGTAGTCATCAATGAAAGTAACATAATACTCCCAACCACCCAAGGAAACTCGTGAAATGGTCCCACACACATCTGTGTGTATCAATTATAGTACCCCAACTGATCTATTGTCACTGCTGGGAAAGGCATTCTTGGTGTACCTCCCAAGAGCACACACTCTACACATCTCCTAATGCTCAATGTTGAATTGTGGCATACTTGTCACAATCTCTCTTAGTGATCTCAAAGCTCCACTGTCAATGTACCAGATGCTAGATAGCAATTCAATTATCGAGAAACAAACTATCAAGGAACACTCCCTCTCAAATTGAGATGCAAACTCTTCCTCATCTGTTGTTGTTGCATTACCACCCTTCTTCTTCTTCTTCTTCTTGGGACATTTTACAGCATAGCGCCCCATCTTCTTACAAGAAAAGCATCTCACTTTGCTCATATCCCTCTATTTCTCACCTCCTCTCGACTGTTGTTTCTTGTGTAAATTTTCAAACCCCACCCAGTTTAGAGTCTCATTAAGACAACTCATTTTTAAATGCCCAAAACCCAGTTTTATGACAGCAATAAATTACCCAGCATATAAACAAATCTCAGAACTGAAACATGAGAATTTTGAACAGCATTTAATGCAGAAATAAATTTCCAACAACAACACAATAACTCAAAAATAAATGCATAGAGATTTTTGGTCAAAATTGACCTTGGAAAAACCCACAAGGGAAAAACCAGTGAGAGGGGATTTTTATTATTTCAAAGCTGAGAGAAAAAATTCATTTACAACAACCATTATCTTCAAAAAAAAAATGCAGACTTATCTCGAAAATTGTGCCAAGTTTCCTCCTTATAATCTAAGCTAAATACTCCTTGAAATTTGTGCCATAATTTCCTGTACATATGCACAGGTCAACTCCTTGAATTTTGTTCCCTTTAGTTGTATTGTTTCCCTCGAAAATTGTGCCAAAATAGTAGCCTGAATTTCTATCCCAGAAAGTATTGTATGGCTACCTAGGAAAGTGTGCCAACTCTCCATAAAATAAACAGTCTCTTCTCAAATTTTGTGCTAGAAAAACAGTAGTACGGCCTCCACAAATCCGTACTATACATCCCATAACTATCACATACCTTCTCCTCGATTTATGTGTTGTATTTTTTGTCTTGGAATCTATGCCACCTTCGGAAATGTTTTCTCTGCTTCAGCTCGACCTCACTCTCTCAAACTCTCTCTGAATCACATCAAGAATGAAGATGGGGGGCACCTCCCTTACCCTAATCGACTCAATGAGAGGGAAGGTGAAAATTCATCCGATCCAATGGTTGAGATTAGACAAGATGAGTGGTGGAGATTAAATCACTTAACTCACCCACTTTCCCTAAGTTCAAAAAGTCACCTTTTAATTTACATCTCATAAATTAAATGACTAGTGTCCACATTAGGAATTTTTCCACCCCGTAGACACCTGGGTGATGAGAAACACTTCCCTAGGTACTTTTTAATTATTTTAACACTCCCTATTACCAAGGAAGGTGTTACTCACCACCCCAAGATTATCTCTGAAAAGTGCAAACTTCCCTTTCCCCAAATCTTTTGTGAGTATGTCTGCAACCTACTCATCTGTGGATATATATTGTAGCTCAACTGCTCCTCTCTGAACATAATATCGGATGAAGTGATATTGAATCTCAATGTGCTTAGACCTATAATGAAAAACTGGATTCTTAGAAAGTTTAATACAACTCTGATTGTCATAGTAAATCATAGTCGGTCTCAACTGCACACCAAATAATCCCACCAACAACTTACGAAGCCAAATGGCCTCACAATTGGCCTGACTGACAACCATATACTCAGCCTCTGCAGAACTCAAATCCACTGACTTATTCTTCCAACTAAACCAAGACACCATTGTTGAGCCAATCTGAAACAACAACCTGAAGTAATATTCCTGTCACTGACACATGTTGCCCAATCTGAATCAGTATATCCCACCAATCGAACTCTGTCCCCTCTCAAATAGTCCAAGCCATAATCCACTGTACCACAAAGATACCTGAGCACATGTTTTTCTGCCACCCAATGCACTCTCCTAGGCTCCACCATAAACTGACTAAGAGTGTTGACAACAAAACAAATATATGGTCTGGTGTTGACCAAATACATCAACGAACCGATCAACTGACAATATAAAGTGGGATCAACCAACTGTGACTCAAAAGAATTGAGCTTCTTCCAATTAGTAATCATGGGTGTGGACATGGGACTACAATCCTCCATCTGGAATCTCCTCATAATGTCAAAATCATACTTCCCCTATCCCAGAAATATGTTTCCAGGCTCCTGTCAAACCTCCAAACCCAAAAAATAATGCATTAGTCCAATATATTTCATCTCAAACTCTGAAGCAAGGCTCTCCTTGCAGCTAGTAATGAGTCTCTCATCCCCTATAATGAAAATATCATCAACATATAGAAAGCGTATGAGAGGATCCTTTCCAACCACAATGAAGTACATGTTGGGATCCGCCTCACTCTTCTCAAAGCCCAACTGTTGCAAGTAGGCATCAATCCTAGAATACCAAGCTCTAGGAGCTTGTTTCAGCCCATACAATGCCTTCTTCAGTTTACACACATGATACTCTCTCCCATGCACCTCAAATCCTAATGGTTGCTCAATATACACCTCCTCATGTATGATACCATTCAGAAATGCGGTCTTCACATCCATCTGATGGATCTTCCAACCCATCTCTGTTGCAATAGAGATCATTGCTCTAATAGAGGAATATCTAGAAACTGGAGCAAAGGTCTCATCATAGTCAACTCCCTCAACCTGTGAGAACCCCCGAGCCACAAAATGAGCTTTGTACTTCTCAATGCTGCCATATGCATCATATTTGAGTTTTTAGAGCCACCCAAAAGTCACCACTGACT
The DNA here is from genome assembly GCA_010110895.2 of Picea sitchensis. Lineage (NCBI taxonomy): Eukaryota > Viridiplantae > Streptophyta > Pinopsida > Pinales > Pinaceae > Picea > Picea sitchensis. The sequence continues at coordinate 37,438 of SNQJ01S0108023.1, forward strand.
TCCCCTCGGATCTAGGAACAACCTCCCAAACATCATTCTTCATGATGGAAGCATACTCTTCCATCATGGCATCTCTCCAAACCTATCTTCTAGCAGCCTATTCAAAATTGGAAGGCTCAAACTCCCTGATGTTGCTCACCATCGCAACATAGCTTCCAAATCTCTTAGGATGTTTACTCTCCCTCACAGCCCTCCTGGGATTCCCCACAAAACCATGTGCCTCTTTCAGAGTGTCTTGAAGCCACTTGGGCTTCATCCTCTCTGAAGTAGTGTCCCATGGAGGGAACTCCACCTACTCAACCCCATCTCTTGGAGACTATGAACCTAAAGTAGAATCTTGAGCATACGATCCTAAAATTTGAGGATCAGTAACCTATAATCCTGACATCTGTGGCCCTGTGCCCTGTGGACCAGTTGTCACCGAAAAATGGTGGACTTGAACTCTGTGTCACTGAAGTATATTATGGACTCACTTGAATCTGAGGTGATGAATTCTCATCCTTTTTAGTCCCTCGTGACTTCATAAAGGCTCTATCCTCCTCAAATCTCACATCCCTTCTCCCAACTATCTTTCTCAAGGAAGGGATGTATATGCGGAAAGCCTTTGAAGTCTCGCTATACCCAACAAAAATCCTCTTTTCTTTAGTGGGCTCTAGATTTGTCCTCTTCTCAGAAGGGACATGTGAATATGTAAGGCACTCAAAAATCCTAAAGTGCCCAACCTCAGGGTTCTTCCCAGAGAAAGCCTCCTCAAGAGTCTTATCCCCCGATGCTCTATGTGGAATCATGTTCTGCAGATAAACTGCAGTGTAACATGCCTCAACCTAAAGAAAGAGTGGTATCCCATGATCATGCAACATGGCTCTCGCAGCTCCAACTATGGCCTTGTTCTTCCTCTCGACAATCCCATTTTGTTGTGGTTTTTAAGGAACAGTCAACTCCCTCTTGATTCCCTCTCCTGTACAAAAGTCATTAAACTCCTTGGAGGTATACTCACCCAAATTATTTGTCCTCGGTACTCTGATTTTCCTGCCAGTCTAGTTCTCCATAAGAGATTTGAACTCTTAGAACCGATTGAAGACCTTTCCTTTGGTATTCATGAAGAAAATCCAAGACTTCCGAGAGAAGTCATCAATAAATATGACATAGTACAAACAACCACTCAAAGATGCAGGAGACATAGGACCACATACATTAGAATGAATCAGATCAAGTATACCTTTTGCTATGTTGTCACTGCTTGGAAAAACAGTCTTGGTGTACTTTCCCAAATCACACCCCTTGCACAACTCCTGGTGCTCTATACTAAACTATGGCACTCTGGTCACAATCTCCCTCAATATCCTTAGAGCCCCATGATGCAAATGGGCCATCCTCTGATGCCATAGCTCACAAAGATAAAGGTTGTTGGTAGTATGATACAATGCACTAGTTGGCTAAAAGATGAGCTTGTACATCTTCTCATGTCGATTCCCAATAACTTTGGCCGAAGTGATGTTGGACCCCTGAGGAAATAGGAGCACCTGTCCATCATGAAACAACACCTCATATCCCCGCACCTCAATAGTAGAAACTGAAATCAAGTTCTTCTTCAAGCCAAGAACATATAGGACATCTCTCAACATGGGAGGTTGAGGCTCCCTCTGAAATGATATTGTCCCACTACCAACTACCTTGACCACCCAGTCATCTCCAAGCACTACCTCAAGATCACCAATC
>SNQJ01S0108023.1:40119-52883 GCA_010110895.2 Picea sitchensis
TGGTTGTCCAGATCTACTCGTTACTTACCTTAATGCGCATTCACGCCCCAGCTTAAAGCCGACATCTCTTCCTCACATCTCACGGTCATCCCAGACCCTGGATCCTCCGAAAGGATCTCATCCGTTGATCGATACTTAACCCTCATACTAACAGGCGGGGGTTTGCAAGTCTTAATTTCGGGATTTGTTGGCATAGGGAAGCATGCCCTTCGGTGTCCCGAGTACCGAAATGTCGAAGTGTCGAACATGCCTTGTTTGGAAATTAGCCCCCTGGGCTACACCTTGGTCGTTATGACCTCTTCTCATATGACCACAGTTTTATTTCCGTCGTGATTTATCAAGGCGAGAGCCCGACCTCTTGTCAACGGAACTCCCAAATCCCCGATCCCTGATTTCCCGAAATGGGTAATCTTATGACACGTGGCCTCGCGAGATCAGGCGGTCCAGATCTATCCCGAGGTTTCCACCATGGAAAGTCCCGAACTCTTGTCACCAGGACTCCCGAGTTCGCGATTCCCGATTTCCCAAAATGGGTAATCTCACGACACGTGGCCTTTGTTATTCGGACGGTTCAGATCTATCCCGGGGTTTCCACCATGGAAAGTCCTGAACTCTCGTCACCAGGACTCCCGAGTTTGCGATTCCCAATTTCTCAAAATGGGTAATCTCACGACACGTGGCCTCCATTATTCGAACGGTTCATATCTATCTTGGGATTTTCACCATGGAAAGTCTCGAACTCTCGTCACCAGGACTCTCGAGTTCGCGATTCCCAATTTCCCAAAATGGGTAATCTCACGACACGTGGCCTCCATTATTCGGAAGGTCCAGATCTATCTCGGGGCTTTCGCCCCTATCCACTGGGGGTTTAACCCTTGGGTAACTCCTGACAGATCCAACGGTTGTCGGGTTTTCCAGTCGAGATCTGACGGCTCAGATTAGTTCCTACCTGTGCATTCTTCCACGACTCCCTGGACGTGGAAAAATCAACGGTCCAGATACTCCCATGGACCTTGGAGATCTACAGTCCCGATTTCTTCACTGCCCACGAAGACACAGAAAACAAAGGGGTAAGGCATTTAACACCCTACTTACTCCTACCAATCTAATGGTCATGTGTGACCACAGGTTTCCCGATGGAATCTCGTTCGTCGATCAATACCTATCAGGGTTAAGGCACTTAACACTCCATCTTCTTCTTCCGATCTGACAGTCGTGAGTGACCACAGATATCCCGACGGGATATCGTCCGTCGATTCGGTACTTCATCCTTATGATGCCATCTCAAGTTTTCAAGAGGATCGTTCCTCCTCGTGCAGGGTTACTAAGGCCTTACGCCTTCACATTCTCTTTCCCGGTTCTTGATGGGCTTTTCAAGGAGGGTATCTTTATGGGGAGGTTTTTACCCAGGGTACTATCTGAGGCATATAAGGGTACCTTTCTCCCATGAATAAGACATGCAGTCTGAATTAGGTCGGTAAGCATATAAATAGCAATTTATGAAGACATAATCCATACGTAGTCTTTCCATTATAAACATGCATCTACCAGTATTGATCAAAACACCATAGAAACATTCTTACTCTGGAATCATTCACCATTTCACAACTTATAAACATAAATGTCAGAATAAATATATATTTCAAGATGCCAGAGGCAAAACACTTATCAGAAATAACACCAGGGGTTATGCAACTGCTGAGAGGGGTGCTCGTTTCCACCCAACCGTAGGCTCAGCGACTCCCGACGGATTTACCGCTAGCCACCCCCGAGCTGAGACCACGATGCTGTGAGACTGCGTCTTTGTCTGCCAGTGACCAGAAGCGAAGGTTACTCTCCTTCCTCTATGCTATCACTCACTCTGCATATTGCCAGAGTTCTCTTCCTCCCCTCCTGTCTGCCCCCAATCGCTTCTACCCCACGCCTTATCCTCTTGCGAGGTTGTGTGTGGCGCGATTTCCCTCGCACTGGTCAGTCATGATGGCTCTACGGATGGGTGGTTCACCTCCCCATCCCTCATTAATTCCTAAGGAGCCATCTACCTACCAGCCTGCGAGACATTTAATTCGGGGCCAGTGAGCCGCTTTTGGTTATCCGGGCCAGTGAAGTCCAAATACGGTATTAATTCTCGTGGAAGTTAACGCCACCTTTCCAGGTGCCTTCCACCGCCATCGTGGTCTCTTTTTCAGCACATCCCCTCTCAGCAGTCCTGCAATATAAATTCATAATGTTATTCACATTCATTGACCTTTTCCACAAGGTCCATTCACATTCATGAGTTTGCCACAGTTCTGGCCAATCCAGTTATTTTTACAAACTGGGGGAAACAGGGTGTTAAAGTGGAAGTATACTCACCTCTATTATCTTACTTCAAAACCTTGAACTTTCTTCCTGTCTGGTTCTCCACAAGAGCTTTGAACTCTTGAAACATCTTGAAGACCTCACACTTGGTCTTCAGGGAAAATATCCAGGTCTTCCTAGAGTGGTCATCAATGAAAGTAACATAATACTCCCAACCACCCAAGGAAACTCATGAAATGGTCCCACACACATCTGTGTGTATCAATTCTAGTACCCCAACTGATCTATTGTCACTACTGGGAAAGACATTCTTGGTGTCCCTCCCAAGAGCACACCCTCTACACATCTCCTAATGCTCAATGTTGAATTGTGGCATACTTGTCACAATCTCTCTCAGTGATCTCAGAGCTCCACTGTCAATGTACCAGACACTAGATAGCGACTGGAACACTCCCTCTCAAATTGAGATGCAAACTCCTCCTCATCTGTTGTTGTTGCATTACCACCCTTCTTCTTCTTCTTCTTCTTGGGACATTTTACAGCATAGTACCCCATCTGCTTACAAGAAAGAATCTCACTTTGCTCATATCCCTCTATTTCTCACCTCCTCTCGACTGTTGTTGCTTGTGTAAATTTTCAAACCCCACCCAGTTTAGAGTCTCATTAATACAACTCATTTTTAAATGCCCAAAACCCAGTTTTATGACAGCAATAAATTACCCAGCATATAAACAAATCTCAGAACTGAAACATGAGAATTTTGAACAACATTTAATGCAGAAATAAATTTCCAACAGCAACACAATAACTCAAAAATAAATGCATAGAGTTTTTTGGTCAAACTTGACCTTGGAAAAACCCACAAGGGGAAAACCAGTGAGAGAGGGGATTTTTATTATTTCAGAGCTGAGAGAAAAAATTCATTTACAACAACCATTATCTTCAAAAAAAAAAAATGCAGACTTATCTCGAAAATCGTGTCAAGTTTCCTCCTCATAATCTAAGATAAATACTCCTTGAAATTCATGCCATAATTTCCTGTACATATGCACAGGTCAGCTCCTTGAATTTTGTTCCCTTTAGTTGTATTGTTTCCCTCGAAAATTGTGCCAAAACAGTAGCCTGAATTTCTATCCCAAAAAGTATTGTACGGCTACCTACGAAAGTGTGCCAACTCTCCATAAAATAAACAATCTCTTCTCGAATTTTGTGCCAGAAAAGCAGTAGTACGGCCTCCACAAATCTGTACTGTACATCCCATAACTATCATGTACCGTCTCCTCGATTTATGTGTTGTATTTTTTGTCTTGGAATCTATGCCACCTTCGGAAATGTTTTCTCTGCTTCTGCTCGACCTCACTCTCTCAAACTCTCTCTGAATTACATCAAGAATGAAGATGGGGGGCGCCTCCCTTACCCTAACCAACTCAATGAGATTAGACAAGATGAGATTAGACAAGATCCAATGGTTGAGATTAGACAAGATGAGTGGTGGATATTAAATCACTTAATTCACCCACTTTCCCTAAGTTCAAAAAGTCACCTTTTAATTTACATCTCATAAATTAAATGACTATTGTCCACATTAGGAATTTTTCCACCCCCTAGACACCTGGGTGATGAGAAACACTTTCCTAGGTACTTTTTAATTATTTTAACACTCCCTATTACCAAGGAAGGTGTTACTCACCACCCCAATATTATCTCTGAAAGGTGCAAACTTCCCTTTCCCCAAAGCTTTTGTGAGTGTGTCTGCAACCTACTCATCTGTGGATATATATTGTAGCTCAACTGCTCCTCTCTGAACATAATCTCGGATGAAGTGATATTGAATATCACTGTGCTTAGACCTATCATGAAAAACTGGATTCTTAGAAAGTCTAATACAACTTTGATTGTCACAGTAAATCATAGTCAGTCTCAACTGCACACCAAATAATCCCACCAACAACTTACGAAGTCAAATGGCCTCACTATTGGCCTAACTGACAGCCATATACTCAGCCTCTGCAGAACTCAAATTCACTGACTTCTGCTTCCAGCTAAACCAAGACACCATTGTTGAGCCAATCCGAAACAACAACCTGAAGTAATCTTCATGTCACTGACACATGTTGCCCAATCTGAATCAGTATATCCCACCAATCGAACTCTGTCCCCTCTCACATAGTCCAAGCCATAATCCACTGTACCACAAAGATACCTGAGCACTTGTTTTTCTGCCACCCAATGCACTCTCCTAGGCTCCACCATAAACTGACTAAGAGTGTTGACAGCAAAACAAATATATGGTTTGGTGTTGACCAAATACATCAACGAATCGATCAACTGACAATATAAAGTGGGATCAACCAATTGTGACTCAAAAGAATTGAGCTTCTTCCAATTGGTAATCATGGGTGTGGACATGGGACTACAATCCTCCATCTAGAATCTCCTCATAATGTCAAAATCATACTTCCCCTGTCCCAGAAATATGTGTCCAGGCTCCTGTCAAACCTCCAAACCCAAAAAATAATGCATTAGTCCAATATATTTCATCTCAAACTCTGAAGCAAGGCTCTCCTTGCAGCTAGTAATGAGTCTCTCAGCCCCTATAATGAAAATATCATCAACATATAGAAAGCGTATGAGAGGATCCTTTCCAAACACAATGAAGTACATGTTTGGATCTGCCTCACTCTTCTCGAAGCCCAACTGTTGCAAGTAGGCATCAATCCTAGAATACCAAGCTCTAGGAGCTTGTTTCAGCCCATACAATGCCTTCTTCAGTTTACACACATGATACTCTCTCCCATGCACCTCAAATCCTAATGGTTGCTCAATATACACCTCCTCCTGTATGATACCATTCACAAATGCGGTCTTCACATCCATCTGATGGATCTTCCAACCCATCTCTGTTGCAATAGAGATCACTGCTCTAATAGAGGAATATCTAGCAACCGAAGCAAAGGTCTCATCATAGTCAACTCCCTCAACCTGTGAGAACCCTCGAGCCACAAAATGAGCTTTGTACTTATCAATGCTTCCATATGCATCATATTTGAGTTTGTAGAGCCACCCAAAAGTCACCACTGACTTCCCCTCAGGTCTAGGAACAACCTCCCAAACATCATTCTTCATGATGGAAGCGTACTCTTCCATCATGGCATCTGTCCAAACCTGTCTGCTAGCAGCCTATTCAAAAGTGGAAGGCTCAGACTCCCTGATGTTTCTCACCATTGCAACATAGCTTCCAAATCTCTTAGGATGTTTACTCTCCCTCACATCCCTCCTGGGATTCCCCACAAAACCTTGTGCCTCTTTCAGAGTGTCCTGAAGCCACTTGGGCTTCATCCTCTCTGAAGTATTGTCCCGTGGAGGGAACTCCACCTACTCAACCCCATCTCCAGAAGACTATGAACCTAAAGTAGAATCTGGAGCATACGATCCTGAAATTTGAGGATCAGTAACCTGTGATCCTGACATCTGTGGCCCTATGCCCTATGGACCAGTTGTCACCGAAAAATGGTGGACCTGAACTCTGTGTCACTGAAGTCTATTGTGGACTCACTTGAATCTAAGGTGATGAATGCTCATCCTTTTCAGTCCCTCGTGACTTCATAAAGGCTCTATCCTCCTCAAATCTCACATCCCTTCTCCGAACTATCTTTCTCAAGGAAGGGATGTATATGCAGAAATCCTTTGAAGTCTCGCTATACCAAAAAAAAATCCCCTTTTTCTTTAGTGGGCTCTAGCTTTGTCCTCTTCTCAGAAGGGACATGTGAATATGTAAGGCACTCAAAAATCCTAAAGTGCCCAACCTTAGGGTTCTTCCCAGAGAAAGCCTCCTCGGGAGTCTTATCCCCCGATGCTCTATGTGGACTCGTGTTCTGCAGATAAACTGCAGTGTAACATGCCTCAACCTAAAGAAAGAGTGGTAGCCCTTGATCATGCAACATGGCTCTCGCAGCCCCAACTATGGCCTTGTTCTTCCTCTTGGCAACCCCATTTTGTTGTGGTTTTTAAGGAACAATCAACTCCCTCTTGATGCCCTCTCCTGCACAAAAGTCATTAAACTCCTTGGAGGTATACTCACCCCCATTATTTGTCCTCAGTACTCTGATTTTCTTGCCATTCTGGTTCTCCACAAGAGCTTTGAACTCTTGGAACCAATTGAATACCTGTCCTTTGGTATTCATGAATAAAATCCAAGACTTCCGAGAGAAGTCATCAATAAATATGACATAGTACAAACAACCACTCAAAGATGCAGAAGACATAGGACCACATACATCAGAATGAATCAGATCAAGTATACCTTTTGCTATGTTGTCACTGCTTGGAAAAACAGTCTTGGTGTACTTTCCCAAAGCACACCCCTTGCACAACTCCTGGTGCTCTATACTAAACTATGGCACTCTGGTCACAATCTCCCTCAATATCCTCAGAGCCCCATGATGCAAATGGGCCATCCACTGATGCCATAGCTCACAAAGATAAAGGTTATTGGTAGTATGATACAATGCACTAGTTGGCTGAAAGATGAGCTTGTACATCTTCTCATGTCGATTCCCAATAACTTTGGCCGAAGTGATGTTGGACCCCTGATGAAATAGGAGCACTTGTCCATCACGAAACAACACCTCATATCCCCTCTCCTAAATAGTAGAAACTAAAATCAAGTTCTTCTTCAAGCCAAGAACATATAGGACATCTCTCAACATGGGAGGTTGAGGCTCCCTCTGAAATGATATTGTCCCACTACCAACTGCCTTGACCACCCAGTCATCTCCAAGCACTACCTCAAGATCACCAATCTATGTAAGATCTGTCAAATTCTCATGAACACTTGTCATATGGCGAGAGGCACCACTATCAATATACCAAACACTGGAATGTGTGGCTCTAGTGGAAAGACACACCACTGAAGAAAACTCCTTGTCGAACCTGGTGGAAAACTTCTCCACCTCTGTTGAAGTTGTTGTCTTCTTATTATTATTATTAGGACATTGTCCTGCATAGTGCCCAAACTTGTGACATGCAAAGCACTTGAATTTTCTCATGTCCTTATTGCCTTCACTCTTCGGTTTGTTCCCTCCCTTAGGACCCTTTTTGAACTTCTTGGTTTTGTTAGCAGCAAGAGCCACATTCTCCTCATCATTACCAGTAGATGAGCTACCATGCACATACCCTCTTCGGGTTTCCTCCTGAACAAAGTCATCCCAAAGATGTTCCCACTTGGGAAGGTTCTCCATTGCCACAATTACCTCAAACAAATAATCCCATTGCTTGGTCACCCCATTCAATGTTGGCCTCACAAGTTCATTGTCAACAATGGAGTCCCCAACAACACCAAGTTCATATCTTATCTGTGTCAACCTGGTAAGATATGTGACCACATTTTCAGCCTTGGTCATTCTAATGCTTTTCAATTTCTCTCTCAAAACCATCTTTCGTTTCTCATTTGTACTTTAATACAACTTCGTCAAGGACTCCCACATCGCATAGGCATTTGTCTTCCCTGTCCCATGAGGAATCAAATGGTCCTTGATGGAATCAAGGATGATTCTTTTAGCCTTGATACTCTTCTTGGTATGCGTTGCTAGAAGAGTAGAATTTGTAGGTATTGTTACTAGTTTTGTTGTGGAGTTCTCAACAATGTCTCGTAACTCACTCTTATGCAAAAGTAAAATCATTGTCTCCTTCCAAGCACCAAAATTTACTGCCCCATCAAGTCTGTCCTCAACTCTTAAACCTATAGCCATTGACCCTTCTTAGCTGAAATAAAAAATTTCAAAATTATGTCTGGTGAAGAAAGTTTTGTCATGTTCTATGTATTGTTGATTTAATTATGCATTCCTCTTCAACTCAGCTCTGATACCATGTAAATTTTCAGACCCCACCCAGTTTCAAGTCTCATTGAGACAACTCATTGTTAAATGCCCAAAACCTAGTTTTATGACAGCAATAAATTACCCAGCATATAAACAAATCTCAGAACTGAAACATGAGGATTGTGAACATCATTTAATACAAAAATAAATTTCCAACGACAACACAATAACTCATAAATAAATGCACGGAGATTTGTTGTCAAACTTGACCCTGGAAAAACCCACAAGAGGAAAACTAGTGAGAGCGGGGATTTTTATTATTTCAGAGATGAGAGAAAAATGTCATTTACAACAGTCATTATCTTTAGAAAAAAAATTACAGACTTATCTCGAAAATCATGCCAAGTTTCCTCCTCAGAATCTGAGCTAAATACTCCTCGATATTTGTGCCAAAATTTCCTTTACAGATGCATAGGTCAGCTCCTCGAATTCTGTGCCATTTAGTTGTATGGTTTCCCTCGAAATTCATGCCAAAATAGTAGCCTGAATTCAAGTCCCATAAAGTATTGTACGGACACCTAGGAAAGTGTGCCAACTCTCCAAAAAATAAACAACAATCTCTTCTCAATTTATGTGCCAGAAAAACAACAGTACAGCCTCCAAAAATCTGTACTGTATTGATATGGATTTATGAGTGGAATGAACTGATTAATAGACTGAATACAATAAACACGAAGATATGAAGAATAACACAGCTATCCAGTGAACAATATCTTCTAACGAATAATGAAATAGGCTGAAACTGTAAAATTGCATAACTGAAAATACTTGCTCAAATGGTGGTAGTTATCTCTGAGAAGAGATGTGGCTGCTATGCGCATTCGTTGAGCAGAATAATTACAATGAGGCTCCATAGTCATTTTTAATATTACTCATGATTCCAAAACCCTAGACATCCAAAAACCTAACCCTATAAGGTGAAACGCCAAAAGTCATGTGGGCCCCTATGGTAAGTTGGTACCTCAACTTCTCGGGGGCATAACTTTTCAATACGACCTTCGTTTTAGGCATGTGATAGCCTGTTGGAAAGGTCTTTTAGAAGACTACACATTATGTCATCAAAATCTGACTTTATCTATAGTTTGACTGTGGCGACCCAAAAAAACAATGTTTAGGGCCCCAAAACGACCTTGCAAGTACAACAAGATGTGTTGACATGAAAACATACAAAATAACCCAGTTGGATTATGCGAGAGGCCACCAGTATCCACCTGGAGGATGTGTGGGGCTTCAAGCAGCCCCAGAAGTGTAGAACCCACAATTACAAGGAAGTACAGAAGAACGTGTTGAACAAAAATAGACAAGAGGAGCCAGTTCGAATAGGTGGGTGGCCACCAATATCCACCTGGATCAATCCTCCCCCCTTAGGATGCAATGGTATCCATTGTGTTGAGTTCCCCCATTAGGTGAGGAAAATTATGTTGGATTTGTTCATAGGTGAGCCACTTGGCTTGGTGTAGGAGTTTCCCTGTCTTGAAAACCCGATAAAGCTAGATCCTTTGTTGGCGAGTGCCCTTAACCTGTGTGTCCACTATCTGATCAGTGGATGCTTGTTCCATGCAGTCACGGTTGAGCTCCATTGGTGTCAGTTGTTATGTGATCTCTGAGGTGTCCAATAGTGGTGTAAAATATGGTCGAAGGAGGTCCACATTGAACACTGGATGCAGGCCAAGGAAGGGTGGAGTGTTGAGCTCAAAATCATTGCTACCCACAGCCTTGGTGATAGTGTAAGGCCCATAGCAAAGTGGGAAGAGCTTCTAATGGGGCCTTGTGAGACGTTCCTTCTGTAAATGTAACCAGACTTTGTCGCCAACCTGAAACTACTGTGGTACCCTATGTTGATCACGGCGTTGCTTGTACTTAGCATTGGATTTCTGCAAAATCTCTTGGACCTGTTGGAGGATGTGTTGAATCCACTCAATGAATCTCGTGGCTTTGTCGATCACAGATTGATCATGGGAAGAGTATGTTTGTGTGGTGGTAAGAGGAAGGGCAACATCAATGGGTCCCAAGGGTTGGAATCTCAAACCCACATGAAATGGGCTATAGTTGGTGGAGCTATGGAGAGCCCTGTTGTAATTGTTTTGAACATAGGGAAGAATCTTGTCCCATGTATGTGGATGCTTAAAATTGTACATGCGCAGGATGTGCACAATCATATGATTAACGACCTTTGTTTGGTCGTCGATTTGGGGGTGGAAAGCAGTGGATTTAGTGAGCTTGGTGTCCAACATTGACCAGAGACTCGACCAAAATGTGTTGAGGAACCTGTTGTCCAGGTCAAAGATGATGGTTTGTGGTATCCCAAAGTGGACCCACACTCGTTCTAAGAAGAGTTTGGCAGTATATGTCGGTGTGTTATTCTTCTTCCAAGCTGTGAGGATGGCCATCTTCGAAAATTGATCAACGACCACAAAAACGCAATCATTTCCTTGCTTGGTGGACGACAGGCCAGACATGTAATCCATTGAGATGGATTCCCAAGGCTTCTCGAGAATAGGAAGAGGGGTTTATAAGCCTTGCGTCTTGATGGATGGCTTGGAAATGGCACAGGCAATGCAAGATATGATATACTTGCTAACGTCCTGTCGAATATTTGGCCAATAAAAAAGTTTTTGAAGTACGACTACAGTTTTCTCCACGCCAAAATATCCTACCACCCAACTGTAGTGGGATTCCCAAATAAGCTTTACACGCTCGCTTGTAGGAACATAGATATGGCCTAGGTGGCATAAGACTCCATCCTGAATGTGAAAATTTGTGACAGTCGTGCATGTATCCAAGAGTTGATAGGTGGTGGCGAAGTCTGGATATTGTTGATAAAGTTGGGGCCACTCAGATGCTTCATGTCCACAGGAATGGAGCACAGTGGTGAGTGCAGCCACAGGAGGCCAACTGAGGCAGTCAGCGACATGATTTGAGATACATGTCTTATACTTGATGTTGAGATGGAACTGTTGCGGGTAGGTGGACCACTTCTAATGGCAGTCGTTCAGCAATTTCCCCTGTATTTGTATGAACTGCAGAGGCTTGTGATCAGTGTGTATGATCGTCTATTTTCCCATAGTGTAATGTTTCCATTAACGATGGGCTTGTACAATGGAATACATTTCCTTGTCATAGGTGGGGTATTTTTCGACTGTATCTGAGAGTGTCTCACTATGGTATGCCATCGGATGACCGTGTTGAGTGAGAATTGCGCCCACAGCATAGTCAGATTCATCAGTCTCAATCTCGAATGGTTGTTGCAAATTGGGTAAGGAGAGTATTGGAGCTAAGCATAATCGATGCTTTAGATCATTGAATGTTCATTGTTGTTCCTTCCCCCACACGAACTTGGCCCTACCATCACCCTTGGTCACCTGACTGAGGGCCCATGCAATATGGGAGAATCCCAACACGAACCATCGGTAGAAGTTGGCTAGTCCCAAGAAGCTCTGAAGCTCGATCAGTGTGGTCGAGGTTGGCCAGTCACGGATGACTTGGATCTTAGCTGGATCAACATGTACCCCATGCTCATCAATAATGTAGCCCAAGTATTGGACCCTATTCATGCCAAAAGAGCATTTTTCTAAGTTGGCATATAGCTTGTGATACCGCAGAGTCCTCAAAACCCGTTGAATATGTCGCATGTGCTCCTCCCACATTCTGTTGAAGATGAGGATTTCATCCAAATATGCCACCACAAAGGAATTGGTGAAGTGTCTCAACACATCATCCATCAACCTCATGAAAGTGGTTGGTGCATTTGTTAAGCCAAAGGGCATGACTAGCCATTCGAAGAGACCTTCTTTAGATTTGAAGGTTGTCTACCATACGTCAATTGGTTCGATGGGAACCTGGTGGTATCCAAACTTTAGGTCAATCTTGTTGAAGAACTTTCCCCCCTTGACGTGGTCAAGAAGGTCATCAATCCTAGGAATGGGGTACTAGTTCAAGACTGTGATTTTGTTTAAGGCTCTGTAATCAATGTACAGTCACCACGTCCCGTCCTTCTTCTGCACCAATACAATTGGGCTTTCGCAAGGGGAGGAGTTGGGTCTGATGTACCCCTTTTGAATAAACTCTTGGATATGTCACCTGATTTCGTCATTTTTATATCAGGAAGGGATGATAGACTGGTCCATTAGGTAGAGGTGCGTCGGGGGTCAAATCAATTAGATGCTTGACTTGGCAGTGTTTCGGTACCCCTGTAGGTGAGGAGAAGATGTCTTTGTATTTTTCCAAGATCCCATCCACTTGCTTCTGCTACAAATAGAGGCTCTGGGTAGAGGCAGCGAATGTGGCGGTGAGCTTCTACTTACTGTGAGCACGAATCACAAAGAAGATGAACTTCCCAGTCTATGAGATGACCTTACTGCATTGCTTAGCAGAGATTAAAGAAATAGCAGTAGGCGACGCTACCTCTCGTATCTTGTACAATTGTCTACCCAAAGTAATAATAACATTGTGGGGTCTAGACTCATACACAGCATGACGCTTCCACAAATATGGTTGTCCTAAACAAACATCACAAACTTCAAGGGGAGCAATATCACATGGTACCTCATCTTTGAAAGGCTTGATGTCGTAGGGCAAATGACA
>SNQJ01S0108024.1:0-11295 GCA_010110895.2 Picea sitchensis
AAAATAAAGAAATGTTGAGGAATATTCGAATAGGATAATGAAATAAAAAGAATTGAGATAATAATTAAGGAGAGATAAATTAGACAAAGTCAAAGTATTTAAAAAGAGAGAAAAATTAGATAAGTCAAAGTAATGAGAGAGAGAGAGCTAAGAATAAAATTAGGGACGCGTTAAATAAAGAGATGTAAAGTTAAGGGGTGTAATAGGTTAGGAGAGTGAGTCCCCATGGTGTAGAGTAGTCGGTGAGGGAGTGCATTGTTAAGACACTTTGTAAGTGAAGTCACCGGTTCGAAACCTCTAGGGACACCTCAAATCCAACCATGTTAAGGGTTGGTGAAATCCAGGCTGGGTGCGATCCCCTAGTGATTTTGATGGCTTAGATGCCTCTGGGTCATGGAATCTCAGCCACAAGCCAATCTCGCAAGTCAGGGATATTTAGCTAACAAAAAAACAATGTTAGGAGAGTGAATGGAATAAAGGTGATAAATAATGAGAGCAGTGAAAGAATTAAATATTAGGTTAAGGGAGCAATTAAAACAATACAAGTGACAGAGTAAAGAGAAGCAGAGGAATTAAGGACTATGAAGAAAAAAGATAGAGGAGGAGCATATAGGAACTAAGAAGAGATTGGTCAACTAGGAAGGAGGGAGGGTAAGTCTCAAAGTTGAAGGTCTAATGGTTGAGGTGATAATCACAAGGTTTCCATGAATGGCTAAGCTTATAACTATCTTCACGGTTAAAGTTGTTAGGATGTTTTTTGATTTCGAGGGCTTCCCAAATGAGACTGGAAGAGTAATGAGGGGTTAGGGATAGGATTTTGGTTTGGTCAAAGAAAATGAGGTGCTTGGAATTAAAGGAGTGTTCAATGATAACTGATTTTGAGATTCAGTTATGGGAAGTATCAGTTATATGCTCTTTATGCTTGGATTTAATGGTTCTTCCAGTTTGGCATATGTAAGATTTTCCATAGGAGCAAGGAATCTAGTAGACTCCAGCGCCAAGCATCGGGCCCAATTTGTATTTGTCCATTTTGAATAGTTATTTGAGGGTTTTGTTAGGTTTGAACACAATTTTAATATTATTCTTAGCCAAGAGTTTCGCGATGCGATTGATGGTTCCTTGAATATAGGGAAGAGAGAGGAGAGCACGATGAGGAGAGGCGGGAGGGGAGGCTTTTGGTTTGGGTTTGTTAGCTGAGTGGAAGGCTTGGTTAATTTGGGATAGATAGTAGCCATTGGACATCGGGGATTTGGTTAAATGGGTCTTTTCCTCTGCAAAGGATTGAGTGGTGGATATGTTGATGGCACGAGTGATCAAGGTTTTAAGGACAACAAATTTTTGAGTCGGGTAATGGTGGGAGATGGAATTTAGATATTTTTTAGTGTGATTTGTCCTCATGTAGTCTTGTTGGGAGAGAGAGCCATCCAAAAGGCGAGAGATGAGAACATCCAAGAAAAGAAGGGAGTTGTCTTTTTGGGTTTCCATAGTGAATTGAATGTGGAGGGAGAGGTTATTGAGATGATTAAATAAAGAGACCAATTTGGAATGGTCATGAGGCCAAATGAAAAACGTGTCATCTACAAACGAAACCAACATTTGGGTTTGAGGTGAAAGCTTCTTACGTCGAGTGACTCAAAATGTTCCATAAATATATTAACCACTACTAGGGAAAGGGAGGATCCCATGGTTGTTCTCTCAGTTTGTTCATAGAAAACCCCCTTGAAGTTGAAAAAGGTGGAGGAGAGACATATCTTGATAATGTCAAGAGTCTCCAAGTCAACCAATTTGGAGATAAGGGTTAGGGCTTCTAAAATTGGAATTTTGGTGAAAAAAAACACCACATCAAAGCTGACCATTAGCTAATCTTCACCAAGGTGAAGTTCATGGGTTTTGTGGATGAAGTCTGTGGAGTCTTTAATAAAAAAATATTTTTTCCGACAAAGGCTTGAAGCTTTTCGACAAGAAATCGAAAGAGGGCATGAGTAGGGGCTCCTATGGCGCTTACTATAGGTCTGAGAAGGATATCTGTTAAATATCAATTTTGGGTTTTCTGTAGATTCTCAAGGTTTGGGGGTGATGAGAAATGAGACGCTTTTGGATACACATATTCTTTTCTTTTATGTTTTTTTTATCCTTTCCTCCTTTATTGTGAGAAGTATTGTGTGAGAAATAATAGTCATATATGTCTATCATGTAATATCTTAGAATTAATTTTAGAATTATAAAATCTCCTACCTCATCTAATCAATCACTTATTGAACTTATCTTAGAAAAATACATCACTCACTTTACACTATGCAATTGGTCACAAACTCATGTTTTACTCCCACCTCGATACATTTAACACAAACACATTTAGTGCCAATTTGTTCATTAACGTTTAGAACAAGGAGAGTTAAGACCACATTATTAATATTCTTCCTCTTTTTAAAGATATCAAAGAGATTGTTTCACATTATTTGTACTCCCATGACTACTAAGGGCATATCAACTCCATCTTTTAAAAATTCATCTTCCTTGTTATTTGTGGTATCGAAAACGAGCAGTGACTCAAGATCTCAAGTTTGAGGTATTGGGAATTAGGTTTCACAACAATAGATCAAATTGCTTATTTTTTATGATGTTTTGAAAATTAAGCTATGGATAGCGGTGAAAAAGTATCATGAGATGTTTTTGTGCATAGAGTGGTGAATCAAAATCTAAAATTTGAGGCTTGGGGGACTAGGGTTTGAAATAGTGGGTCATATTCCATTTCTTTATGAATTTCTAAAAATTGGGTTGGGGGTCATCTGTCCATGTCCTACCAATGATGACATGTATTGGATTTTTGTCTTATTGAATTTCATCCTTCCTCTATGTATTAAACCTTACAATGTCCCACAATTCTATTGTTTGCTTCACTTGTTCAGGTGTTCCTCCTTTTGCATGAGGCTTTCCAGTCCCAAATCAATTTTGTCTACCACACGTCCCTGTAATCAAAGAGACCCCCCCCCTTTATTTATTGGAAGCCACTTTCTCCAAAGGTGATACTCAAATCAATATCAACAAGTGAGGTTGGTACACTACATGTGTAGGTCGATTCTCTTGGCGGTTCTATTAACCTTTTTTTTTATTATCAAATTTGTAGTGTACTTAACCCCAAAACTTCATAGAATTCACATAAAATATAGTCAAAAACCAAAGAACCCAAGAACCCAAGAACCCAAGAGAAAAGAGAGATAAAACCTAATAAATATCTCTTTGATAAGAAAAAATAGAGAGTTATGTTCACTTTCCTGTTCAAGGGGGAAACCTCTTAGACCAATACTCCAAATACAATAACAATTCTTGAAAAAACAACACATAACCTTTTACTCAATATATAACTATCCATAGATGATATTAACTACCTACGGGACCCTTATAATGAGGTATGAACAACTAATTTGGGCCTTATTACTAAAAAGGACCCTTTATTACAATGAGTGATTATTAACTAAATATTTAATGGGTCTTATTCAAGAAAGGTGTCATCATACATTAATAAAGTATCTAAGTAAGGGGGTTATGGTAGGACCCTAACATGCCCTCCCCCTTCGAAAGAAGAATTGTCCTCAAGGATAAATGAGAGGAAGTTTTGTAGAATCGTTGGCAGTTCCCATGGGACATCTTCTAGTTTCATATCTTTCCATTCGATCAATACATCATTGATCATGGGTGGGTTCAAATGACAATGTTTGGTATCCAATACTTCTTCTGGTTGGAGCCAAATGGAACCTTCTTCATCAAGTTCTAGTTGGTTGGTCTGTATTTTTCAATTTGATCCCACAACTTTATTCAAAAAGGAAACATGAAAGAATGGATGAATCTTGGAGTGGGTTGGGAGATACAACTTGTAGGCGAATTGAAAAATGTATTGTATGATATAATAGGGACCATTGAGCTTGGGAGATAACTTCCCAGGGAAATTTATCTTTGAGTGATGTATGTTTATAAGGTTGTAGGAAAATAAACACTTGATCCCCTTCATTAAAATAATGTTTAGATCTATGTTGACCAACTTGTTTCATTCAATTTTTCCCCATAAGCAAGTTTTCTTTGAGGACACAAATAATGGCTTCTCTGGTGTTAATTGTTCTATCTATTGCATGAACCTTGGAGGTGCTTGGTATATAGGATTCACCTCATAGGGGTTTTCGCCATAAAAAAATCATATTGTGTCATTTTGGTAGCTTCATGATAAGTGTTGTTTTACCACCATTTGGCAATGAGAATCCAATATGCCCATTGGTGCATATTTTCGAAAGAAAAACATTGCAAATAGGTTTCTAGGCACTTGTTGACCACTTATGTTTGACCATCAATTTGATGATGATATGTAATGCTTGTATTCAACGATGTACCTTGAAGTTTAAATAACTCATGTCATTTTTTGCTGGTGAATGTGGGGTCCTAATTCGATACAATGAAAGTGGGCATACCATGTAGCTTAAAGATCTGATCCATGTAGTTCCTGGGTTGTTGGAATTATTATCATTGATGTCAAAGGATTATTGTTGTCATTAATGTCATATTCTGGCTTTAAAAATACACATAAAATTTCCAAGATTGATTTATATATAGGTTTATAAGTATATTAAAAATGGGTGCACGTGAAAACGTAAAAAATGAAATGGTGGTTTCAATCCCATGGGTTTGGAATCCCATGGTATTTTCCCATGGTATTTGGAAAAGTGAAATAAAAAAGGGAATTAATTATTGAATTAATGAGTGTTGCGTTTTTTTTAATTAACATGTCCCTTCATGAAGTGTTATCATAAAGTATAAAAAGATAAAGTATTGAGAGAAAGTGTTTGGTTGAAAAATGTAATAAAATTTGAAGAAGTGGGCGAGAAAAGATTGAATATCATTCCAAAAGGAAAGAGTTGCGAAATCAGTTTCAGGTCAGCTTGACATTTTCATGATAACTTGTTTTATGGGATGTTTCAGATCGTGAAATTTTGAGGAGACGGAGGAAATATATCTAGGTGCATGTGATTAAAATTTCATATGTTGGTTCTCTAAACTTTGTGAGATATGACCTATGGAAGTTAGGGTTTCTGAATATTCCTACAATTAGTTTCAAACAAGTCACTTTGACATTTTCGCTATAACTTATTTTCTGGGACATTTCAGATTGTGAAATTTTCAGGGATCTGAGGAGACATATAGAAGAACCTCAGATAAAAATTTCAAAATTTGGTTTTCTATACCTTATGAGATATACCCTGTAGAATTTAGGGTTTTGAATGGTCCTGAAATTCATTTCAAACAGGTCAACTTGGCATTTTTGCTATAACTTATTTTCTAGGACTTTTTTAGACAGTGAAATTTTTAGGGATTTGAGGAGACATATATAATTACTTGAGGTAACATTTTTATAATTTAGTGTTATATACCTTTTGAGATATACCCTATGGAATTTAGGGTTTCTGAATGGCCCTAAAATTAGTTTCAAACATGCCAGCTTGACATTTTCTTTTTAACTTCTTTTCCAGGACTTTCCAGACAATGAAATTTTCAGGGATCTGAGGAGACATACAAAAGTACCTCAGGTAAAAATTTTATACTTTAGTTTTCTATACCTTCTTAGATATAACCTATGGAATTTAGGGATACTAAATGGTCTTGAGATTAGTTTCAAGAAAGAAAACTTGGATTTTTTTCCATAACTTCTTTTCTGGGACTTTTCAGACTGTGAAATTTTAAAGGATATAATGAGACATATTGAAGTAACTTAGGTAAAAGTTTCATAATAATATTTGAAAAATTGGATACGTGGCATGCTATACAAGTTTGTTCTTGGGAATAGGCAAAAAACAACAATATTTTGGAAAGTTACCATAAATATCATTTGGAAATTCAAATTTTGGTCAGATGTGGTGAAGGAAAAAGTAGCAAGAAGACTTAGTAGATCGTCGATAAGAGGCTCAATATATACATTCATATATTTAACTTGGTACTTACATAATTGTTTGAAATTACATGAAATTACTACCATGGTATGTATATATACATAAATAAATAAATAAAAGATGTTATGCAAAAAAAAGGAGAAAAATGAAAAATTTACATTCAAAAAATTAATGTAAACAAATACCTGGAATAATCATTGTCAACATTATGTGCTCCCTCTTTATTGACATCCAAGGAGGAATTTTATTGTTGATAACAAAAATAGGACACACTGATTAAACATGTCAAACCTCTCCAAATGGATTAACACCGTCATTTTCCAATGATATCCTAACTTTACGAGGTTCATCTGTAAATTCTGGCTATTTTGCAGAAATTTCCTTAAATGCATAACCATCAGTAGGCATTCGAAGAACACCATATTCAATTCTCTTTCGTGCATGGTAATCCATAAACTATGCTATGCTTTGGCACCTGAACAATTGTTGCAAACGTGGAATTATGGGAATATGCCGGAGAACCTTTCGAGGGACCATTTTTGTTACTTGATCGGTTCGATATCTACTGATACCACATACCGAGCATTTTTTTTTCTACGCATGTTTTCCATAATATATAATATGATCATCAAGACATACATCTATACTTTGATACTCCATTCCAATGGCTTGTAAATCTCGATATGTGCAAGTAAAATATTTGACAAGGGTAACATAAATTTACCTAACAATGTAAAATATAAAAAATAAATAGTTAATGTAAATAATAGTAATTGTAAATATTGCATTTCTATTTTACACATTAATTAACACTAAAAAAAATGGGGAAAATTCAACCTTTATATAGATGTGATGAAACATATTACATACCTTAGGATCTGTGTCATACAAGTGTTTGACAAATGATTCGTAACCTTTAAGTTCACCAACAATAATGTAGTTGAGAGAATATTTTCTCTTGACCCTTTATAAAGTCGTTTATTTTCCTTTTCAATAAGAGGTTCATCATAAATACCATCACTATTGTCCCCATGATCCTCATCTAGATGACCAAATAAGTCTTGGATCATTTGATTTATCCCATCATCTTGAACTATGTTATTATTGTCATCTACTTCCGTGGGATCATTAAATTGATCTTCATTATCTGCTTCAATTTCTTCATCTTGTACAAGCTCATTTCTGCTACTAATTGGTACTTTGTGCATAAAGTTAGGGGGGGAATCTAACTTTATAATCACAAACAATCATGAAAAATTAGTGCATGTATAAAAAATAATAAAATTTTGAGAATACAATAAATATTAAAACAGATAGTGAATATATATATATATATATATATATATAGCTAACTACCATGGGACGATATTCATTTGATCCCCTGTCCATGTGCCCATATTTTCTACAATGTTTTTTAGCTGTTGCTATTAAAACTCTTTCGGGACGTCTAGTACAACGATTTTTGAAATCGAAATAACATTTACCGTCACTGTTTTCACCCTCTTTAATTTTTTTCCCACCTCTAATGTTTTCTGACATTCTTCCCCACAGACATATACTGGAAAAAATACCTCTTTTTTGTTCACCAAGAATATCGACTTATACCCTTTTTGAACTGTCGTTATTATAGCAAACTTGTTGCAACATCCGTAAAATGCAACATACTTATAGATTTTTAACATTGCAATTCCAACTATAGTTGATCAAGTCAAAGTTGACTTGGTCAAATACTAGGTGACCGTTGGGGTAGGCAAAACCTAGTGTCCACAACATCGCAAGTGAGACGAATATTTCACCAACGTTGCAAGAGAGACAAAAAATTTATGTTATCGCAAGAGAGACGTCCTCCAAACTTCGTCGCAAGAGAAACAATTTTAGTAGTACATCGCAAGAGCGACGTTATCGAGCAACATGGATAAAAAAAATTAAAATTTCCTCTATTTTTCAACAGTATGGCCAATTTTTTCCATGACGTCGCAAATATAACATCACAATTTTTCCAATATGTACTAGTGGTATTAAGGTTAGGAAGGTAGATTTGAAGGTTGGGAGGACCTTAAGAATTTTTCAAGAGTCTTCCACAACTTCTAGTACATATTGTTTAATAAAAGACCAATAAGCATGGAAAAAGTCAGTAGTAAAACCATTCGGGCCAGGGGATTTACCTTTGGGAATTTCCAAGATAGCTCGTTCGACTTCCTCGATGGAGATTTTCCTCATTAGACCTTCATTGTGTTCTTCAGTGACCAACTTTGGAATATGTTGGGTTATTGTTTCAATAGTTGTTTGTCTATCCTTTTGAGGTTCTTTCATTAATGTACTGTAGTATTGAATTAATTATGTTTCTATGTCTTGGTGGTTGTAGAGTTTATTTCCTTGGCTATATTGGAGCGAGGTGATCTTGTTATAGGGCCTATGTTAGAGCATGGATTTGTGGAAGAATTTGGTGTTTCTTTCTCCGTATTTGAGCCATTGGACTCTGGATTGTTTGCAACATAGTTTTTCCCCTTGCTTTTCCCTAATCGATATCTGAGCACTGAATTTGGTTTCTTTTGCTGTGAGCTCTTTTGTTCAACCATTGATTATCATTCTTTGTTGAATTTGCTTCATGCTATCAGAAAGTTGTCGCTTGTCGTGGACGATATCACCAAATTCTTCTTTATTCCAAATCTTCAACTGTTGTTTGATATTTTTTAAGCATTGTTGGAATCTGTACATTAGGGATCCAGAGGGAATTGCACCTTCTTTCCACTAGTTGAAAAAGTTGGCTTGGAAGGAGGAATGGTCAAGCCAAAAATATTCAAATCAAAATTTGGAGGTTTTTTTGGCTAGCTTGGATGTCTAGGTTGATACATATAGGCCAATGGTCGGAGCCATGGAAAGGAAGGATGAAGGCTTCAATGGAAAAATTCTTGTGAAAGAGGGATTCATAGCGAAGGAAGCGGTCTAAATGAGATGAAATTTGATGAAATCCCTTATGGTGGTTATTCCAAGTAAAGATTCCATTTCCATTTTCCAAGTCCACCAATATAAGATCATGGATGGTCTTATTGAAGCAGTTAGAATCTTGTTTGAGGAGGTTTATCCCTCCCTGATTTTCAGAAAGAGATGAGATAATATTGAAGTCTCCTCCCAATATCTAGGGCTAGTTGAAGGTTAGGGGGATTAAATGGAGTAGAGAGCTGAGGAAGACTAATTTTTCCAGGAGGGATTAAGGGCCATAGACGTTGGTAATGAATCCTTCTTGATCTGAGATTATTAGTTGGAACTTGGTAGAAATATAATGACAGTTCGTAAATAAATTAGATAGGATGATTTCAAAGGAATACCATAGGATTTCTAGGCCTCCTAAGCCTTCGCCAACTTCAATAACTATAGATTGAAAACCACATCAACATTTTGGGGAAATCTTATCTAGATGTTTGGAGGGACATTTGGTTTCTTGAATCATCATGATGGAGGGATTCTCTTGAAGGATTAGAGCCTTCATAACTCTATGTTTTCTTGGGTCATTAAGGCCTCTCATATTCTAGGAGGTTATTTTAATTGGGAAGGTTGGGGTTCAGATGATAATTTTTCCGCCAAGCTCTTGATTCGACCATAATTGACTAACAATTCCCCTAGTTTTTGGAGGAGATGCTTACTAGAGGGTTGGCCTCTGTTCTTGTCTTATTTAGTTGATTTGATTTCTTCTTTAACAAAGGAATTCTTTATCCCAAGAGTAGAAGAGGTAGAATGCTTACCTTTATTGTTGTCGCTGATTTTTCCTTGGATTTTGACTTCAGAAGAGTGTTTTATAGGAGTTGGATTTGTTTCTCTAGAATGATATGCTTTTCTTGTTACTCATAGGTGGTTATTTTGTGCTGTAGATTTGGGTATTCAAGTTCCATTTCTTCTGCATCTTCCTATTTTTCTTTGTTTCCATCAGTTGGGGCCATTTCTTCATATTTCTCTAAGAGGAAGGGTCCTTTTTTGTTGAGATCGATAGCCTGGGATGAGGGAGGATTTGGTTTTACACTTTAAGAGGTGGTGACTATGAACTCTAGATGAGTTTGTTGATATTCATTCATTCTTTTTGTGGTTTGTTCAAATATGGTTGTTAGTTTCTCAAAGTTGTTATTTGTATGGGGTCCTTTTGGATTTGGTTGATTATGAGTCTTTCTTAAGATATTTTTCTTGGTGGGGAATTTTTCAAATCCTTATTCATCCTTGGCTTGTTGAGGTTTGGATTGTTCAGGATGCTTGTTTAGAGGGAAATATCTGAAGAAATGACAGTGGAAATGGAACTTAAGGTACCTAAATGGGATATGTTCATAGCCTAAAGTCTGGATCCATTTTGTATCTCAGTACCTGAGGCGTATGGAAGCTGGTAAAACTTTGAGACATTGAGATATACACAAATCTAGGTATCGGAAGTATATTGGCCTTGATGAGTTGCATCCACAATTCGGACAAACGATCCCAACGTATTACCAATTCCTTCCAAGATCTTTGGGTGCCAGTATTACTGTGGAAGAGAGTGCAACCTTCTCCATACAGGGGGAAATTGTGAAGTATTATTTATTCGGGATGGATTTTTCTCTCCATAGACGGAGGTACAAATCTACCGAATTGAAGAAATAAGGCCCACTCTGGAAGATCCTTTCCCGATCTTCAACTTGATTTAATATGGCTGTGAAGAATCCCAATTTCAACTCGACATATCCTTTGGGATTCTGGCAGGTCTTGATCCACCAAAGAAGATATCTGTTTGATGACCATAGTACCATGAAATTGCAGATCAGAGCATGATCCTGCATGTACTAAATACTATGTTTGAGGGTTGTAGAATAAATTTCATATTTTGGAATTTCTATTAATTGGAGAATGCAGTTTGAGGAGTACCTTTTCTTGAGGATCGTGGTGTCTTGATCTCTTAAAGTATGTACCTATGACTAAACCATAGCTTCATTCAAATTTTATTCATCCATTGGACAAGGTATTTCAGGGGTTGTTGGAGTGGGCAAGATGTTTTGCTAGTGAGGAGAGCAGATGCCTCTATCCACAACATTATGATAGGAGGGGGAAGACCCCCCTCCAATGGAGGCCTCCATGAAGGGGTTCATAAATATTCGAGAGAGTTGAGCTAGACCTAGAGAAGAGCCATAAATTTTAGATTCCCCCTATGTTGAGAGGAATAATTACCAAGATAACCAAGTATCGGGCCTTTAGATTCTAGGAGAAATTTCTTCCCTTAAGGTAGTTGTAACATCCCGCTCTGGCACACTTACCTAACTTATTCTTTGAGGACACTTGCTCGCAAGTGATCTGGATTTACATGATAAAACTTTTCTTTCATTATGATGCATTGAGTTATATGACA